>CACRXE010000003.1:1742182-1792935 GCA_902685375.1 Neostethus bicornis | reverse complement strand
CTACCCTCATCATGGTTAACCAGTTTTTATGTTCCTACCCTCACCATGGTAACCAGGATCTACGTTCCTACCCTCACCGTGGTAACTGGGCTCACTCTAGCGTTGAGAAATCATTGGCCACTGTGGCTAATCCAGTTTAATTTTTATTAGCCACATTGAATTTTCTTTAGCCACAAATTCTTATTCAGTTATGATATGCTCTGTCGTAACGTGGTAGTATGTGGTTAACAGTAAATATACATACGCTTTTAGCTTTGTTCTTAACAAATCTGGTATAATTCATTGCAGAATGTGTCATTTGATGAACATTACTGTATTTTCACGACCATAAGGCGCATATAAAAGTCTTAAATTTTCTTCAAAATGAGTGGCGCGCCCTATCATGCAGTGTGCTCTATGTGACATTAACGTAAACCGGCCGTTCAAAGCAAGGCTGCGAGTGGCGTGGTAGCGATGGATGACCGAAGGAGACCACAGCTTCACGAAGGGTGGAAGGCAGCGCCGGGCGAGTTATGCGACAGTTTGCCAGTGGATTGTACAGTGGGGCAAAAAAGTATTTAGTCAGCCACCAATTGTTCAAATTCTCCCACTTAAAAAGATGAGAGAGACCTGTAATTTTCATTATATGTACACCTCAACTATGAGAGACAAAATGAGAAAAAAATTCCAGAAAATCTCATTGTCTGATTTTTAAACAATTTATTTGCAAATTATTTATTTTTTTATTTTGTTTATTTTGAATTACTCTATTCATCCCTCACCGGGGAAATTTGTTTGCTGCACTCCTTACACCGCAGCAGGCTGCCCTTCAACGGCGCCAATGGTGGGAGAAGTGGGGGCTAGGTGTCTTCTCCAAGGACCCTAGACGTGCTCTCCGTGGGACGCGAACCCGCGACCTTCCGGTTCGCGGGCGAACGCGCTAACCACGCGGCCACCGTCTCCACCGTCTCCACCGTCTCCACCAAATTATGGTGGAAAATAAGTATTTGGTCAATAACAAACAAGCAAGATTTCTGTCCTCCACTCATTACCTGTATTAATGGGACCTGTTTGAACTCTTTATCTATATAAAAGATACCTGTCCACAACCTCAAACAGTCACACTCCAAACTCCACCATGGCCAAAACCATGGTGGAGTTTGGTGTCAAAGGACATCAGAAACAAAGACCTGCACCAGGCTGGGAAGACTGAATCTGCAATAGGTGAGCAGCTCGCTGAGAACAAATCAACTGTGGGAGCAATTATTAGGAAATGGAAGACATACAAGACCACTGATAATCTCCCTTGATCTGTGGCTCCCACAAGATCTCGCCCAGAGGGGTCAAAATGATCACAAGAACGGTGAGCAAAAATCCTAGAACCATACGGGGGGACCTAGTGAATGACCTGTTCCTCTGATCCTGTCCATCCTGGTCACTCCCAGAGAGATCCTCAGCATCTTCATCTCTGCTACAAACATCTCTGTTTACTGTCTTTTTCTCAGTGCCACTGTCTCTAGACCAATCAGCATGGCTGCTCTCACCACACTGTCTCTAGACCAATCAGCATGGCCACTCTCACCACACTGTCTCTAGACCAATCAGCATGGCCGCTCTCACCACACTGTTTCTAGACCAATCAACATGGCCGCTCTCACCACACTGTCTCTAAACCAATCAGCATGGCCGCTCTCACCACACTGTCTCTAGACCAATCAGCATGGTCGCTCTCACCACACTGTCTCTAGACCAATCAGCATGGCCGCTCTCACCACACTGTCTCTAGACCAATCAGCATGGCCGCTCTCACCACACTGTCTCTAGACCAATCAGCATGGCCGCTCTCACCACTGCTTTCTACACTTTTTCATTTTACCTGAAACTCTTCTGTCACACATCACTCCTGATACTTTTCTCCACCCGTTCCAGCCTGCCTGCATATGCTTCTTCACCTCTTTTTCACACTCTCCATTGCTGGCAACCCTCTGGTTACAGGACGGTCACCCCAGCCCCTGAGCCATCCTTCCCCATACTAAATAAGAATTCAGTTTTATTTGTACCACAAAATATAAAACTACCGTACAATAAAAAAATAAAAATCTGTCAAATCAGATCCAGCTGAATTCGGTCATAGCAACTTTCAAATTCAAACCAATGAGGATGTTGATCAATCCAGGCAGTCGTACTGGTTCATATTGTTCAAATTAAAGATTAAAATTGCTCATTCAGCAAGGCAGTTCCAGTAAAATACATGATATCCTGGAACTAGCTGTGCTGTCGCACACACACCTTCCCTTCTCCAAAGTTCCTCAGGAAAAATGGTCGCTCATGTCCTACCATACTACTCCTGGTGTCCAGTGCAACGTCCAACCAGTTGAAAATGGACGCACAGTAGTAATCCTGAAAGTGCTCATAGAAATTAAAAGCCAAGCCGAAACTTCTTCTTGGACTGCAGCGCTTCCTGTGAACTCTGGGAAAGACTCCCAGATAAAGGAAGCTCGTCAGAGTTGAGCCTCTGGGGGGAAAGGAGACCCCGCCCTGAGGAGGGAGGGAGATCCTGCTCTGAGGAGGGAGGGGTGTCCAAGTAGACATCATGGAAAGGAAACAGATCACCCTGGAAACAGAAAAGAAGAATATGCTCACATAGACAGTCAAATGATATGGACAGCCAATCAGATGGCTCACCGGAATTATGGTCTCTATAATCCTGTCGTGATCCGGAGTGGTTATGTAGTGGTTTTCTGTTTGGGTCAGAGGGCAGCAAGTTGTCGTGGTAACAGATGTGTCTAAAGCTTGCTCGCTCTCCGCCTCGCTCTCCACCTCGCTCTCAACCTTGCTCTCCGTCTCGCTCTCCGTCCAGTCTACCTGGCTGGACACGGAGGACCAACCAGAAAGAGAGAACTCGTCCAGCTCGGACAGTTCACTAGCAGAAGTGAAGCTGCCGCTAAGCTCAGCCTGAAGACCCGCCGCCCTCTTCGCTTCTTTCTTTGTCCTTCTTTTCCTCCGAAGAGCCTCCATGTGGGCCTGCTGGTTGTTGCCCAATTTCTCCTCCCACCACGCCCGCCACGCCTCCTCGCCCTGCCAGGAAACGTCAAGTCGTTGACTCAGCAAATCCGTCCACGATGTGGTCGGCACGGGAATAGCAATGGGGTCCGGAACACCGTCCATATGCGGGAAAAGCAGCAAGCGTGTTGACATGCACGACTTCGCTGTCTCACGCAGCTTCGCCACGCACTCTTGCGGTGGTTGCCTGGGTACCTGCAGCATGCCTTTAGTCCTTCGCGGGCGAAATTGTGTGAAGCTTTCACTGGTGTGAAGTCTGCGGTGCTCATCATCCTCCAGCTTCTGCAGCCAGTGCTTCCACCTCAGGTAAACGCTCTCACTGATGTCACCTCCTTCCCACCTCAGATCCTCAGAGGAGGAAGCCCAAGATCTAATGGATTTTCGTGGGCTCGGCTCTGGTGTTTCTGGAACAATTTCAGGCTGACTCGGCCCGATGACCTCGTCATCGCTGGATGTCTCACATACAAACACTTGACAGTCTGCAGGATGTTGGAATGTGAAAGACTCTGTTGCAGAAATGGAGCCAGCTGGTCTTCGTAAAGCCTCTGGAGATGGGAGCTTATCCGTCGGCCTGTGCTCCAGGATCTGGTAGAAGATGTCTCCGGTTCCGGTCAGCTGCAGGACACACATACAGTCATGATGGCCAGGTAGCCTTCCTGCGTCCTTCAGGATGGACGTCAGACCTGTTAGAGGTTAAAATGAAATAAGTCACGGTTGTCTCATCAACAGCCATTAAAATCCGACTCGTACTTACCTGCAGCAGGTGCAGACAGTCTGCTGGTGACCGCGGCCTGGCAGTGAGGGAGCTCGATCGGCAGGTGTTCCAGACTCTCTGAGGGCCTCAACAGAAACTGAGGAAGACCTAGACTAAAACAGGCCTCTGTTTTCCCTCCTGCACAAACACATCCAGAATGTTAGAAGAAGTGTGAGTTTGACGGACTAGAAGACGTCCCATACCTGAGTACTGAAGCAGTATGACTTCCTGCGATCTGTGGGACCCCAGCAGCAGTTTGTTAGTGCTGGAGGAGCCAGAAATCACGTCACAAAACAAGGGTGGCGCCTGCATCATGTGATCATACTTGAGCATGTGCACACAAGGGAAGCGCTCATCCATGATGTAGGCAGAATGCTAAAGGTGGGAGAGTAACTTTAAAGACACACTATCTCACCTCCAAATAAAAGAACACAATCACAATCCTTGTTATTTCAAAAATGAACAAAGAACTGAACGGATAAACGTCCCGACACGAGGCTGAAGGTTCTTTGGGCTAGCATCTGCAACATTCAGATGGAACTGGTCTGGGAGAGGACGGGGTTAGCTGGTGTGCTGATTCTCCAACTAACGTGATGGGAAGTCTAGGTTTCTGGTGCTGTGGTAGCTGGTACATTGTAAACCAGTTACAGTTTCCAACCAATACCTGAGTGGTGACGAGGTGATGGAAGTCCCCCAGGTATCTGGACAGGATGACCCTCTCTCCGCTGCGACACTCTGTTGTGTTACTGATATGAAACAGCGTGTGACCAGAGAACGGACTCTCCTAGAGGGAGACGGGGCAAGTTAGAATGGATCAACTGAGCGGTGAAAACAACTTCCTGTCACCTGAAACGAAATGATTCAATTCTATTTTATTTGTAGAGAAAAATCACAAAGAATTTGGTCTCAACGGGCTTCACATTGCAGAAGGGTGGATGGATGAACAGGTGCGTGAGCAGCTCACCCTGATGTCAGTGAGTTCCACACCTGTCCGGTCCGTGTACAGCATGACTCGAGGATGAGCAGAAAAATCACACCATCTCCATGACGAATG
The DNA here is from genome assembly GCA_902685375.1 of Neostethus bicornis. NCBI lineage: Eukaryota > Metazoa > Chordata > Actinopteri > Atheriniformes > Phallostethidae > Neostethus > Neostethus bicornis. Next base: position 1,788,085 of record CACRXE010000003.1, on the reverse strand, counting down.
GGCGTTAAAGTACAGGTTGCCGTTCTCCTTGCGTATCCTCTGTATCCTAACAAAAAAAGATTAGACATGGCGGATCCTTAATCCCCCAAAAAGGTGAGCTGGCCTACCCTCTTTCTGCAGACCACAGGGACATGGTGCCGGCCTTATTGACCACCAGGACTTCACCCAGAATGTGGGGACTGTGAACACAAAGAGAGAAAACTGCCATCAGATGGATCTTGAAGCTTATTTATAAATCCTGAGACAGGATCGTCACAACAACGAAGGTCTCCCAAAACAATACCATGCAGCAAAAGGGGTTGGGGGGAGGGCACACGTTCCAGTTTTACCCAAGCAGTCTACATGAGTTAAGCTGGACTCTGCCAAGGAGGCTGGTTCTGAGATTCTAGGAAGGTGATTACGATCTGGATTGCTAGATTAAAAAGTGGGGTGTTCTTTCTGGGTTGGGGGAAAGGAGCTTTTCTCTTTGTCTGCAGCGAGCATCTACCTGACACTGACACAGGATGACAGCTTATCGGATCGGAACACCTCTATGACGTGCGGTGTTTTCCATTCATTGAACATCCAAACACCATACAAGTGATCTGTCCGCACGGCCACGCACCCTGCAAACACAGAAACCAATTTAGAAACCCAGAGTCTAGATTCCTGACGAATGGATGTTCTTTATATTGGTACGTTGGTGGGAGAGAGAAGAGGTGGTGCTGATCTGCCTGATGGGGGCTCTGAGCCGGAAGCTGTGCGTGCTGCTGGTGGGAAAACAGGAAATAGTCCTTTCATATTGCTGCAAGTTGACTTTCTGGAACTCTGGGGTCCTTCGTTAAGAATTTAAGTTTTAGGAAGTCCTGCACGGATTCATCGGATCTTCTAGTAGAATAACCCCTCACTCTGTCACATGTTGCCTGTACAAATTCTAATCCAATCCTTTACATATTAGTGGAAAAAATGTTTGTGACTTTTTCATTAATAGGATTTCCTCCTGTTCTTGTAGAAAAAAAAGGGAAAACTTGATGGAAGTCTGAGGTCCTCCGTTTAGGATGAGAAGGGTCCTGAAGGTGGACCTCAGAGTGGTTTATGAAACACTCTATGAACACTCTAACACACTGATTGGTGTCATTTTCTATTTCAATATTCATTTAAAGTAAATTGGAAGGAAACCTTGGGCTTAAGGATACTAAGGCAGTCCAGTCCACGACCTGCAGGATAAACAAGACAGCCCAGCTGAGATTCAAATGGGATGTAAGCAAGAGCACCACCAGTGGCATCTTCAGGAAAAACTGCCCGATCCCTTTGCTCTTGCAGCTCCTCATACAGAAGGGAGCTTAAGAGAGACAGTGGGATGTCGGACATCACATCCGACAGCTTACTGTAGAAGATGGACAGTGCTCTGGGTTTGCATGTCCTCTGGGATCTGGCAAAAAAAAAAAAGTCACATGTGAGACAGAAGCAGACTTTATAAGTGCTGATGAGTGTTTAACGTCAGCGAAATCGGCTCACATTTTACTCCTGAGGAGATTCAGGAAGTGCTTCTTCGTACTGAAAGAGTCCTGCTGTTGCTCCTGAAAAAAAAATCCAGATAATATAGAGTAAAGCAGTGAAGTCTTTGATCCAGACGACTGAAACTTGACTGCTCTTCTACCTCTCTGAAGTTTTCTTCAATAAGTCCACTCACGCTGCCAAAAGCGTCATGCCAATGGTCCGTAAAAAAATTCTGTATCTAAACAAAACAATCAGTCATAAGAAAAGACTGTGAGCAACACAAGACCAAAGCACGACACCAGGTGGGACATAGACACGTTCTACCACGGTGGGGACACATCAACGCTTGGCTATTAGTTCTAGAAAAAATTGGACAACAGAAATGTTTAGTAAGTATTTTATTCAGTAATTCACAAAAAATCATTCAATCAAATCATTGATTGGTGTTTTTCTTTTCATTACTCGGGTTAGGGGAAGCAAGCTTGTGCAATAACGTTAGCTCTCAACTTTACTGTGAATTATTTTTAGAAAATTAAAAGTGTGCCCCGAAGTGCAGAAAATCCAGTAAGAATTTGACAAAGCAACAAGTACGGACACAGAAAGAGAGACAGGGATCCAGACATAAACACCTACATTTTCTCTGAAGTCCGTTGGCTCCGGAGGAGATAAATACTCAAGGAAAGCTGGAAAATAAAATACAAGCACATATAGGGAAAGAAATAGTTTATTGGTGGATAATTTCCACAGTTCATTTCTCCCTTTCCAGAATACAGAGTGCTTTCACAGGATGAAACCGACCCGGAAGTCGGACATTTTGAAGGCATAGATCAGTATGAAACTATCGCCAAAGCTCTTCTTTGACTTCTCAGGTGGACTGGATCTGGGACATCATCCACCTGGATGGCAGAACTCCTCACCCAATCTTTGAGCAAGAGCCCAGCCACGCAGCAGAGGAAGCTCATTTCGGCCGCTTGTATTCGCGATCTTGTTCTTTCAGTCACCACCCAAAGAACCGGGTGACATAGGGGAGGGTAGGAACGTAGATCCTGGTTACCATGGTGAGGGTAGGAACGTAGATCCTGGTTACCACGGTGAGGGTAGGAACATAGATCCTGGTTACCATGGTGAGGGTAGGAACGTAGATCCTGGTTACTATGGTGAGGGTAGGAACGTAGATCCTGGTTACCACGGTGAGGGTAGGAACGTAGATCTTGGTTACCATGGTGAGGGTATGAACGTAGATCAACTTGTAAATCGAGAGCTTTGCTTTTCGGCTTAGCCCTCTCTTCACCACGACGGACTAATGCAGCGTCCTAGTTATTGCTGACGCCGCACCGATCCGTCAATCGACTTCCCGCTGCATCCTTCCCCCACTCGTGAACAAGACCCTGAGATAATTAAACTCCTCCACTTGGGGCAGGACCCTGTCCCTGACCCACAGGGCGCAGTCCATCCTTTTCAGGGCGAGGACCATGGTCTCGGATCTGGAGGCGCTAATTCCCATCCCGGTCACTTCACACTCGGCAGCAAATCGATCCAGTGAGAGCTGGAGATCACGGTCCAATGAAGCCAACAGAACCACATCATCCGCAAAAAGCAGAGATCCGATCCTGAGGTCACCAAACCGGATCCCTCCAACGCCTCGGCTGCGCCTAGATATTCTGTCCATAAAGGTGTTGAACAGAATCGGTGACAAAGGGCAGCCTTGGCGGAGTCCAACTCTCACTGGAAATGGAATCGACATACTGCCAGCTATACGGACCAAGCTCTGGCACCGGTCGTACAGAGACCGGACAGCCCGTACTAAGGGCTCCAAGATTCCGTACTCCCGGAGCACCCCCACAGGAGTACCCTAGGGACACAATCGAATGCCTTCTCCAGATCCACAAAACACATGTAGACTGGTTGGGCAAACTCCCATGACCCCTCCAGGATCCTGAAGAGGGTATAGAGCTGGTCCGTAGTTCCACGTCCGGGACGGAAACCACACTGCTCCTCTTCAATCCGAGACTCGACAATCCGACGGACCCTCCTCTCCAGTACTCCTGAATAGACCTTCCCAGGGAGGCTGAGGAGTGTGATCCCTCGGTAGTTGGAGCACACCCTCCGATCCTCCTTCTTATAAAGAGGGACCACCAGCCCAGTCTGCCAATCCAGAGGCACTGTCCCCAATGTCCATGCAATGGTGCAAAGGCGTGTCAGCCAGGACAGCCCAACACCATCCAGAGCCCTTAGGAGCTCCAGGCGGATCTCATCCACCCCCGGAGCCCGGCCGCTGCGGAGCTTTTTGACCACCTTGGCGACCTCGGCACCAGAGATAGGAAGACCCATCCCGGATTCCAAAGACTCTACTTCCTCATCGGAAGACATGTTTGTGGAATTGAGGAGGTCTTCAAAGTATTCCTTCCACCGATCCAAAACGTCCCGAGTCGAGGTCAGCAGCTCCCCATCCCCACCGTAAACGGTGTTGATGGTGCACTGAGCCGCCGAATGGTGGACCAGAATTTCTTTGAAGAATTCTTTCTCCTGCAGGTGGTGAGCCCACTGGATGGGCGGCCCATGTCCCCTGTTTTGGCTGAGCCTAGCCGAGCCCCATGGGTAAAAATCCGGCCACCTCCACAAATCCAGAGATTTCTATCCCGAACGAGCCCCCAATTGTTATGAGCCGTATGCTTGGCGTTTAAATAGGTGTTAAAACTAGGTCTGAAACAACTATCAATGTAATCGATTAAAATCGATTATTGAAATAGTTGTCAACTAATTTGGTCATCGATTAGTTGTTTAAGAAGTTTTTACTGTCAACTGCACTTAAATTGGTCTCCGAGTGTGGCAGTGGTGAGCCAACTGACAATGCGAGATACCGAAATAGAAGGAGAGATAGAAAGCAGCCAATCATTGGCCTTCATTTCACCCCGCCTCACGTGATCAGGCAGATTCAACAAGATGGCGGAAAGAAAAACAAAAACAAAATTCTCCAAAGTTTGGATAATTTTCTGCTAAATTTGAAAAAGACTCGCGTTAATATGCAAAGTTTTCGAAACGGACACATTTTGGCACGGAAGCATAACGACGCTGCATGAACATCTGAAAAAAAAACATGTCGGACTCGAAGCGGGAGACATGCAAACCGGAGCGATACAAGATGTTATTTCTAATAAAAACAATTTTACAGGTCGCTAAATATACTTTTTATAACCTGCAAAAAAAAAAACAAAAACAACCCAACATGTACTATTTTCTGTGGAAAACGGTTGCACTCCGCAGCAGAGCGCTTCAAGGGACTCTTATTTTGGAAATGATCGTGTCCGATATGAGGCCGCTGTCAGTAGGAAGACGAGGGGTTTAAAAAAAAAAAAGATTGCTAAATTCAATCCAGGATACAAGACCCCCTCCTCTACACCGCAAAGCACATTTTATCCCACAAAAAAATGAGTGCTGTTAGTTGGGCACCACTTTACCGATTAGTAGATGTGTGTTTGTAATATTATAAGTGGTAAAGATGGTCATTTTATTTATTAAAGTTACTATTTGTACAGTACAGATGGTGGGTTTTTTTTTTTTGCACTAATGCCACACAACTTGAATGTTTTTGTATATTTTTTCATGTTAATCTGGGGCTTTTTTGTGCGATACTTCTGAACAAGGTTAAATTTGCGAATCCAGAAGTTTTAAAGGCTTCTTGTTTTTAAATTTGATCCAACAGTTTACATTTGATGTTTTATTAGCCAGTACTACTAAAGCACATTTTATGGGTGCTTATGATTTACTTTTACTGTATACAGTAAGTAGATTTATTATTTTCTACCTCTTTATTTGATAGAAAGATTAACATTTGCTCTTACTGTAATAAACCCAACGTATTGTTTATGTGGTTATGAGTTGTGTTTTACACAATTACATTCTATAATATGCCGAAAAAAATAATATTGATTAAATTGTCATTTTTATCCGATTAATCGAATAATCGATCCAATATTCGACAGATTAATCGATTACCAAAATAATTGTTAGTTGCAGCCCAAAATGTAACCATATTTTTATCTTGCTGCCGAGCTCGGCTTCACAGGCCGAAATTTACATGTGAAAATGGTGTTTTTGGCTTTCATTTGACCTCTTTATTTAAGTTACTATATTGTTAAAAACTATAAGTAAAGTTCATTTATGTTTGTCTACAACTTTTTTTAGTATGTTTATAAAGTATAAAAGGTCATTTAAAATGAATATTTTGTATAATTAACTTTAAAAAAAAAACAAACAAATGAAAATCCAGATTTTTACCTGTGATTTCTAAACCAAACATAGTTTTATAAACAGAGCTTTTTTTTATATATTACACATGTACATATGTTAAACTTCATTTTTGCATCACAGGGTCCACTTTTGGATGCGTTCACTGTGCTTTTACCCAGCACATACGATTGACACCATTTTTGGGAGTTTTCTTGCATTTTTAAGCAAAATGAGGGGCTGGATGACCTCAGAAATAAAAAACTGGCTCACCCCCAACCTCCTCAAACTGAGGTTCTTCTCATCGGCTCCAGATCCACATGATCCAAAGTAAATAGTTTCTCACTCTCTTTTATTTCCCCTCAAGTCTAGAGCCTGGGTGTCATCCTTTATTCCTCCCTGTCCTTTCATTATCACCCGGTCTGCTTACTTTCATCTTTGTAACATTAATCGTCTCCGTTCCTCCCTCACGTCCCACACCGCTGCCATCCCTGTCAACAGTCTCGTCACCTCTCGTCTAGACTATTATAATTCACTTCTGTTTGGCCTCCCTCAGAAATCTCTCCATAAACTTCAGCTGGTACAAAGCTCCTCTGCCCTCATAACTTTTGGAACCTGTTCTTTTCATCACACCCCTCTTCATTCTTCCTCCTGTCTGTTGACATGATGTCTTATATGTTTTATTGTTATTTTCTTGCACAGTTTCTAAAAAGGGACTTTTGAATAAAACAAATTTATTGATTTTATCCATAAAGGAAATGTAAAAACTTTAAAAAAAAAGAAAACTAAAATAGCACAAACAAAATTTTTTTTTTACAGCACAAAGGAATGACTTTTTTTTTTGAAGATGGGCAGCATCACATAGGTTGCTCTAGATCAGGGGTGGGCAAACTTTTAGACTCGGAGGCCACATTGAGTTCTAACATTTGACAAGTGGGCCAGAACCAGGGGTGGATCCGGGGGGAGCAAAAGGGGGGAGAGGGGAGAGCCCCTTATACAAAGTACTTGCGAGCACCACAGGTGCTCGTTTTATCTTATGACCTCACGCCCCCCCCTTTCAAAAAATCCTGGATTTGTTCCTGGGAACAGGATCAGATGGATGTCATGCTTTGGTAACCTCTAGATTAGACCGATAGAATGACGCTAAATGTTACATCAAGAGAGTTAAATTTTAAATCTAGTGGCGCTAGGTTTGAAATATAAGCGCTTGATGTAACATTTTACGTGTAACATCTAACACGCTTGTTTACGTGTGTGTATTGGCCCTGATGGCTTTCCATATCTGTACACACGGTTTATTTTGACAACGTGCCCAACATTTTAATGGGAGCAGTGTTGTTGTTTCTTTGTCGCCATCTAGAGGCCAAACATCAGAATAACAGAAAAAAATAAAACTAACAGGGTTTATTTATTTAAATTTTTTGTAGTTCGTCGGGCCAGATTAAAACTTTTAACGGGCCGCATGTGGCCCGCAGGCCGTAGTTTGCCCATGCCTGCTCTAGATAGTTTTATCCTGATGAAAGCATCCAAAATGGCCGACGTATTACTTGGGTGAAAGCACTCAGGGATGTCAAACTCTGGTCCTGGAGGTCTTATACGTGTTCTTACACCAGGTCCAGGTGACTCATATTATTGTCTGTTTCATTTTCTGTCCATCAGAAACACATCGTTTGAGCCCCCTGCTATAGATGAACTGACCTACCTGTTTGAGGCTCAAGAAGAGGAACAGGCAGTACTTCAGTCGAAGACCAGGTTTCTGCGGTGATTTGATGTTTGGATGTAAAAGTGGACCCAGCCTTAAAGAGGAATAAAAATCATCACTGTTTGATATTATGGGATGTTTGGATGTGACTTACCTGAGGTAGAACTCCATCATATCCCCCCCACCTTCCAAGGCTGCTCTTCAGTCTAGAATGTGGGGGTTCACATAAGAGAGAATAGAATTCTGGAGGGAACAGGACATCCATTTTAATCAATCTACATTTCAGTCCAAGAATCTCACGCACAGGAAACACGTCAACAAAACGGAAGAATCCACTTCCGGATTACAACTTAAACAATAAAACAAGACAAAGTTTATTTTATAGAAATCTTTTAAATAAAATGTAGAACCCCCCCGTACCCCCTCATAATGCCCCCGTACACCCTCATAATGCCCCCGTACCCCCTCATAATGCCCCCGTACCCCCTCATAATGCCCCCGTACCCCCTCATAATGCCCCAGTACCCCCTCATAATGCCCCAGTACACCCTCATAATGCCCCCGTACACCCTCATAATGCCCCAGTACACCCTCATAATGCCCCCGTACACCCTCATAATGCCCCCGTACCCCCTCATAATGCCCCCGTACCCCCTCATAATGCCCCAGTACACCCTCATAATGCCCCCGTACCCCCTCATAATGCCCCAGTACACCCTCATAATGCCCCCGTACACCCTCATAATGCCCCCGTACCCCCTCATAATGCCCCCGTACACCCTCATAATGCCCCCGTACCCCCTCATAATGCCCCCGTACCCCCTCATAATGCCCCAGTACACCCTCATAATGCCCCCGTACACCCTCATAATGCCCCCGTACCCCCTCATAATGCCCCCGTACCCCTCATAATGCCCCAGTACACCCTCATAATGCCCCCGTACCCCCTCATAATGCCCCCGTACCCCCTCATAATGCCCCCGTACACCCTCATAATGCCCCCGTACCCCCTCATAATGCCCCCGTACCCCCTCATAATGCCCCAGTAGACCCTCATAATGCCCCCGTACCCCCTCATAATGCCCCCGTACCCCCTCATAATGCCCCCGTACCCCCTCATAATGCCCCAGTAGACCCTCATAATGCCCCCGTACACCCTCATAATGCCCCCGTACCCCTCATAATGCCCCCGTACCCCCTCATAATGCCCCAGTACACCCTCATAATGCCCCCGTACACCCTCATAATGCCCCCGTACCCCCTCATAATGCCCCCGTACCCCCTCATAATGCCCCAGTACACCCTCATAATGCCCCCGTACACCCTCATAATGCCCCCGTACCCCCTCATAATGCCCCCGTACCCCCTCATAATGCCCCAGTACACCCTCATAATGCCCCCGTACCCCCTCATAATGCCCCAGTACACCCTCATAATGCCCCCGTACACCCTCATAATGCCCCCGTACCCCCTCATAATGCCCCAGTACACCCTCATAATGCCCCCGTACCCCCTCATAATGCCCCAGTACACCCTCATAATGCCCCCGTACACCCTCATAATGCCCCCGTACACCCTCATAATGCCCCCGTACCCCCTCATAATGCCCCAGTACACCCTCATAATGCCCCCGTACCCCCTCATAATGCCCCCGTACCCCCTCATAATGCCCCCGTACACCCTCATAATGCCCCCGTACTCCCTCATAATGCCCCCGTACCCCCTCATAATGCCCCCGTACCCCCTCATAATGCCCCCGTACCCCCTCATAATGCCCCCTTACACCCTCATAATGCCCCCGTACCCCCTCATAATGCCCCCGTACCCCCTCATAATGCCCCCGTACCCCCTCATAATGCCCCCTTACACCCTCATAATGCCCCCGTACTCCCTCATAATGCCCCCGTACTCCCTCATAATGCCCCAGTACACCCTCATAATGCCCCCGTACCCCCTCATAATGCCCCCGTACCCCCTCATAATGCCCCCTTACACCCTCATAATGCCCCCGTACCCCCTCATAATGCCCCCGTACCCCCTCATAATGCCCCCGTACCCCTCATAATGCCCCCGTACACCCTCATAATGCCCCCGTACTCCCTCATAATGCCCCCGTACTCCCTCATAATGCCCCCGTACCCCCTCATAATGCCCCCGTACCCCCTCATAATGCCCCCGTACCCCTCATAATGCCCCCGTACACCCTCATAATGCCCCCGTACTCCCTCATAATGCCCCGTACTCCCTCATAATGCCCCCGTACCCCTCATAATGCCCCCGTACCCCCTCATAATGCCCCCGTACTCCCTCATAATGCCCCCGTACCCCCTCATAATGCCCCCGTACCCCTCATAATGCCCCCGTACACCCTCATAATGCCCCCGTACTCCCTCATAATGCCCCCGTACCCCCTCATAATGCCCCCGTACCCCCTCATAATGCCCCCGTACCCCCTCATAATGCCCCCTTACACCCTCATAATGCCCCCGTACCCCCTCATAATGCCCCCGTACCCCATCATAATGCCCCCGTACCCCCTCATAATGCCCCCTTACACCCTCATAATGCCCCAGTACACCCTCATAATGCCCCCGTACCCCCTCATAATGCCCCCGTACACCCTCATAATGCCCCCGTACTCCCTCATAATGCCCCCGTACCCCCTCATAATGCCCCAGTACACCCTCATAATGCCCCCGTACACCCTCATAATGCCCCAGTACACCCTCATAATGCCCCAGTACCCCCTCATAATGCCCCCGTACACCCTCATAATGCCCCCGTACCCCCTCATAATGCCCCCGTACCCCCTCATAATGCCCCCGTACACCCTCATAATGCCCCCGTACCCCCTCATAATGCCCCCGTACCCCTCATAATGCCCCAGTACACCCTCATAATGCCCCAGTACACCCTCATAATGCCCCCTTACACCCTCATAATGCCCCCGTACACCCTCATAATGCCCCAGTACACCCTCATAATGCCCCCGTACACCCTCATAATGCCCCCGTACTCCCTCATAATGCCCCAGTACCCCCTCATAATGCCCCCGTACCCCCTCGTAATGCCCCCGTACCCCCTCATAATGCCCCAGTACACCCTCATAATGCCCCCGTACACCCTCATAATGCCCCCGTACCCCCTCATAATGCCCCCGTACCCCCTCATAATGCCCCCGTACACCCTCATAATGCCCCCGTACCCCCTCATAATGCCCCCGTACCCCCTCATAATGCCCCAGTACACCCTCATAATGCCCCCGTACCCCCTCATAATGCCCCAGTACACCCTCATAATGCCCCCGTACACCCTCATAATGCCCCCGTACACCCTCATAATGCCCCCGTACACCCTCATAATTCCCCCGTACACCCTCATAATGCCCCCGTACCCCCTCATAATGCCCCCGTACCCCTCATAATGCCCCAGTACACCCTCATAATGCCCCCGTACCCCCTCATAATGCCCCCGTACCCCCTCATAATGCCCCAGTACACCCTCATAATGCCCCCGTACCCCCTCATAATGCCCCCTTACACCCTCATAATGCCCCAGTACACCCTCATAATGCCCCCGTACACCCTCATAATGCCCCAGTACACCCTCATAATGCCCCCGTACACCCTCATAATGCCCCCGTACCCCCTCATAATGCCCCCGTACCCCCTCATAATGCCCCAGTACACCCTCATAATGCCCCCGTACACCCTCATAATGCCCCCGTACCCCCTCATAATGCCCCCGTACCCCCTCATAATGCCCCAGTACACCCTCATAATGCCCCCGTACCCCTCATAATGCCCCAGTACACCCTCATAATGCCCCCGTACACCCTCATAATGCCCCCGTACCCCCTCATAATGCCCCAGTACACCCTCATAATGCCCCCGTACCCCCTCATAATGCCCCCAGTACACCCTCATAATGCCCCCGTACACCCTCATAATGCCCCCGTACACCCTCATAATGCCCCCGTACCCCCTCATAATGCCCCAGTACACCCTCATAATGCCCCCGTACCCCCTCATAATGCCCCCGTACTCCCTCATAATGCCCCCGTACACCCTCATAATGCCCCCGTACACCCTCATAATGCCCCCGTACCCCCTCATAATGCCCCAGTACACCCTCATAATGCCCCCGTACCCCCTCATAATGCCCCCGTACCCCCTCATAATGCCCCCGTACCCCCTCATAATGCCCCCGTACACCCTCATAATGCCCCCGTACTCCCTCATAATGCCCCCGTACCCCCTCATAATGCCCCCGTACCCCTCATAATGCCCCCGTACCCCCTCATAATGCCCCCGTACCCCCTCATAATGCCCCCTTACACCCTCATAATGCCCCCGTACCCCCTCATAATGCCCCCGTACCCCCTCATAATGCCCCCTTACACCCTCATAATGCCCCCGTACTCCCTCATAATGCCCCCGTACTCCCTCATAATGCCCCAGTACACCCTCATAATGCCCCCGTACCCCCTCATAATGCCCCCGTACACCCTCATAATGCCCCCTTACACCCTCATAATGCCCCAGTACACCCTCATAATGCCCCCGTACCCCCTCATAATGCCCCCGTACCCCTCATAATGCCCCCTTACACCCTCATAATGCCCCCGTACACCCTCATAATGCCCCCGTACTCCCTCATAATGCCCCCGTACTCCCTCATAATGCCCCAGTACACCCTCATAATGCCCCCGTACCCCCTCATAATGCCCCCGTACCCCCTCATAATGCCCCCGTACTCCCTCATAATGCCCCCTTACACCCTCATAATGCCCCCGTACTCCCTCATAATGCCCCCGTACCCCCTCATAATGCCCCCGTACTCCCTCATAATGCCCCCGTACCCCCTCATAATGCCCCCGTACCCCCTCATAATGCCCCCGTACTCCCTCATAATGCCCCCGTACCCCTCATAATGCCCCCGTACCCCTCATAATGCCCCCGTACCCCCTCATAATGCCCCAGTACACCCTCATAATGCCCCCGTACCCCTCATAATGCCCCCGTACTCCCTCATAATGCCCCCGTACTCCCTCATAATGCCCCCGTACTCCCTCATAATGCCCCCGTACCCCCTCATAATGCCCCCGTACCCCCTCATAATGCCCCCGTACTCCCTCATAATGCCCCCGTACTCCCTCATAATGCCCCCGTACCCCTCATAATGCCCCCGTACCCCCTCATAATGCCCCCGTACTCCCTCATAATGCCCCCGTACCCCCTCATAATGCCCCAGTACCCCCTCATAATGCCCCCGTACCCCTCATAATGCCCCCGTACACCCTCATAATGCCCCCGTACCCCCTCATAATGCCCCCGTACTCCCTCATAATGCCCCCGTACTCCCTCATAATGCCCCCGTACCCCCTCATAATGCCCCCGTACCCCTCATAATGCCCCCGTACCCCCTCATAATGCCCCCGTACCCCCTCATAATGCCCCCGTACCCCCTCATAATGCCCCCGTACCCCCTCATAATGCCCCCGTACCCCTCATAATGCCCCCGTACACCCTCATAATGCCCCCGTACCCCTCATAATGCCCCCGTACCCCCTCATAATGCCCCCGTACCCCTCATAATGCCCCAGTACCCCTCATAATGCCCCCGTACCCCTCATAATGCCCCCGTACTCCCTCATAATGCCCCCGTACTCCCTCATAATGCCCCCGTACCCCCTCATAATGCCCCCGTACCCCTCATAATGCCCCCGTACCCCCCTCATATTTCTTTATTTTATTGATGATCAGGAGGAAAAAAACAGAAAATCTTTTACGTTCGTCTTGTTTGATTTAAATGATCATTTATTTATTTATTTAAAATACATTTTCTTTTATTTATTTATTTAAAATACATTTTCTTTTATTTATTTATTTATTTAAAATACATTTTCTTTTATTTATTTTCTTTATTTAAAATACATTTTCTTTTATTTATTTATTTATTTATTTATTTAAAATACATTTTCTTTTATTTATTTATTTATTTATTTAAAATACATTTTCTTTTATTTATTTATTTAAAATACATTTTCATTTATTTATTTATTTATTTAAAATACATTTTCTTATTTTTATTTATTTATTTAAAACACATTTTCTTTTATTTATTTATTTATTTAAAATACATTTTCTTTTATTTATTTAAAATACATTTTCTTTTATTTATTTATTTAAAATACATTTTCTTTTATTTATTTATTTAAAATACATTTTCTTTTATTTATTTAAAATACATTTTCAATTATTTATTTATTTATTTAAAATACATTTTCTTTTATTCATTTATTTATTTAAAATACATTTTCTTTTATTTATTTATTTATTCATTTAAAATACATTTTCATTTATTTATTTATTTATTTAAAATACATTTTCTTTTATTTATTTATTTAAAATACATTTTCTTTTATTTATTTATTTATTTAAAATACATTTTCTTTTATTTATTTATTTATAATACATTTTCATTTATTTATTTATTTATTTAAAATACATTTTCTTTTATTTATTTATTTATTTAAAATACATTTTCTTTTATTTATTTATTTAAAATACATTTTCTTTTATTTATTTAAAATACATTTTCATTTATTTATTTATTTATTTAAAATACATTTTCTTTTATTTATTTATTTATTCATTTAAAATACATTTTCATTTATTTATTTATTTATTTAAAATACATTTTCTTTTATTTATTTATTTAAAATACATTTTCTTTTATTTATTTATTTATTTAAAATACATTTTCTTTTATTTATTTATTTATTTAAAATACATTTTCTTTTATTTGTGAAATGTGTTTATTATTATTTTTTTACTTCCTCTTTTTTTTTTTTTTTATTTCCTCTTTTCCAGTCAGTGGGATACTGGTTCGATATTTGGATGTTTATTCAAAGAGTCGATATCAGGACTTTCCAGACCACTCTGCTCTGTTTGATGTACAGTTTGTTTTTGTTTTTTTTTAATAATCTTAATAACTGTAAGAACTGTATTATTAGAAGCTAGGTTGATGTTAAACTCTGACCTGATGATGATGATACCACAGCCTCGACTCTCATATCGATGCAGCTGTCCGTGATGTCGTCATCAGCTGACTAGAGATCTGATCAGACGAAGTTAAAAAAAAAAAACCTCAAGAAAAACATCTACCGGTACCGATCTGCACGTCCTCCCTGAGCAGGACATGTTCCATTAGGAGGCTTTTATCTGGTACGTTCTCACACCAGCTCTGGCTGGGTTCTTTACCCGGAAGTGTCCGTGTTGTCCTCTAAAGGGCCTTTTTTTTTAAATAACAACGTATCCAAAAAAAAAAAAAAAACCACTGGCAAGACTTCTTAAATACAACCATGGTTTAGAATAGATTTATACTGGTTATTAATCCTGACTGGCTGATGCTGCCACCTGACTGGCTGTCTACATGACATGATACTGGCTGTCTACATGACTGGAGGCTGCCACCTGACAGGCTGTCTAAATGACATGATACTGGCTGTCTACATGACTGGAGGCTGCCACCTGACTGGCTGCCTACATGACTGGAGGCTACCACCTGACTGGCTGTCTAAATGACATGATACTGGCTGTCTACATGACTGGAGGCTGCCACCTGACTGGCTGGCTACATGACTGGAGGCTGCCACCTGACAGGCTGTCTAAATGACATGATACTGGCTGTCTACATGACTGGAGGCTGCCACCTGACAGGCTGTCTAAATGACATGATACTGGCTGTCTACATGACTGGAGGCTGCCACCTGACTGGCTGCCTACATGACTGGAGGCTACCACCTGACTGGCTGTCTAAATGACATGATACTGGCTGTCTACATGACTGGAGGCTGCCACCTGACTGGCTGGCTACATGACTGGAGGCTGCCACCTGACAGGCTGTCTAAATGACATGATACTGGCTGTCTACATGACTGGAGGCTGCCACCTGACTGGCTGCCTACATGACTGGAGGCTACCACCTGACTGGCTGTCTAAATGACATGATACTGGCTGTCTACATGACTGGAGGCTACCACCTGACTGGCTGTCTAAATGACATGATACTGGCTGTCTACATGACTGGAGGCTGCCACCTGACTGGCTGCCTACATGACTGGAGGCTACCACCTGACTGGCTGTCTAAATGACATGATACTGGCTGTCTACATGACTGGAGGCTGCCACCTGACTGGCTGCCTACATGACTGGAGGCTACCACCTGACTGGCTGTCTAAATGACATGATACTGGCTGTCTACATGACTGGAGGCTACCACCTGACTGGCTGTCTAAATGACATGATACTGGCTGTCTACATGACTGGAGGCTGCCACCTGACTGGCTGGCTACATGACTGGAGGCTGCCACCTGACAGGCTGTCTACATGACATGATACTGGCTGTCTACATGACTGGAGGCTGCCACCTGACAGGCTGTCTAAATGACATGATACTGGCTGTCTACATGACTGGAGGCTGCCACCTGACTGGCTGTCTACATGACTGGAGGCTGCCACCTGACAGGCTGTCTACATGACATGATACTGGCTGTCTACATGACTGGAGGCTGCCACCTGACTGGCTGTCTAAATGACATGATACTGGCTGTCTACATGACTGGAGGCTGCCACCTGACTGGCTGCCTACATGACTGGAGGCTACCACCTGACTGGCTGTCTAAATGACATGATACTGGCTGTCTACATGACTGGAGGCTGCCACCTGACTGGCTGGCTACATGACTGGAGGCTGCCACCTGACAGGCTGTCTAAATGACATGATACTGGCTGTCTACATGACTGGAGGCTGCCACCTGACAGGCTGTCTAAATGACATGATACTGGCTGTCTACATGACTGGAGGCTGCCACCTGACTGGCTGCCTACATGACTGGAGGCTACCACCTGACTGGCTGTCTAAATGACATGATACTGGCTGTCTACATGACTGGAGGCTGCCACCTGACTGGCTGTCTACATGACTGGAGGCTGCCACCTGACAGGCTGTCTCCTTATGTTGCTTTCAGGTGTCATCAAAATGTCGGGGAACAACCTGGTCCTGCCCATCGTGCTGTGGAGCCGTACGGCGCCCACCCACTGCATCAGCAGCCTGTTAGTTATGGATGATTTCAGCACCATCATCACCGGTTGCCACGACGGACAGATCTGTCTGTGGGACATGACTCCAGAACTGGAGGTGAGGGCGTTGAGGATTGTCCACACAGGTTGGGGGTTTTCCTCTAAGGGTTTTTTTTTTTTTTTCTCAGATCTGCCCTCGGGCGGTGCTTTTCGGACACACGGCCTCCATCACCTGCCTCTCTAAGGCCAGCTCATGCAGTGATAAGCAGTACATGGTCAGCGCGTCTGAGAGCGGGTTGGTACTTTGAATGAACATCAGATGTTAAGAACATCTTCTAACAGGGTTTGATGTCTCAGGGAGATGTGTCTGTGGGACGTGAACGATGGACGCTGCATTGAGTTTACTAAGCTGGCCTGTGCCCACACCGGGATTCAGGTGATTTGAAACCATACTGTTTCTAACCAGTTCATATTGATGGTTTTGATTTATCTGAATCAGTCCTGGTTCCAGTTCTAAGTCCTGACATGAATTGTGTTTGTAGTTCTATCAGTTCACCGTTGGCACTCAGAAGGAAGGCCGTCTGCTTTGTAACGGTCACTACCCAGAGATCCTGGTGGTGGATGCCACCAGTTTGGAGGTCCTTTACTCACTGGTTTCTAAGATTTCTCCTGACTGGATCAGCTCCATGAGTATTATTCGTTCTCATCGTACACAAGGTAAGAACAGGAGGTTCCAGAGTGGAACACGGTGCGACCCACTTCCTCCTAACCTCTACAAACTTCTCTTTATGCATTCAGAAAATTAGAAAAGACATGCCTATATCTACCCTATGGCACAAACGTTTATCTATAGCTGGTACTGAGTAACTCTGGACAGTTTCATTAGTGGTTTGGGAGATATCAGGTTCAGAAAAGTTTCCACAGACAGTCCGAGTGTGGGTTGTGGGAACTCATCAGAGAATAAAAGAGGAATAGAAAATGAACGTCTGTGACCGTCTGTTCCCACATTGTGGATCACATGGAACAGAGTCTTTGCAGTCCACTTGGTATCTGTTTGAACTTGTAAACATACAGTAAATCGACTCACTAAAACAGTGGATTTTTGTTTGCACAAAAAATTGTCACCTAGCGGGACAAAGCATGAAGGCTGAGACTGGAGGACAGCAGAGACTGGAGGTTGTTCTTTTAGGAGGACAACAGAGACTGGAGGTTGTTCTTTAAGGAGGACAACAGAGACTGGAGGTTGTTCTTTAAGGAGGACAGCAGAGACTGGAGGTTGTTCTTTAAGGAGGACAGCAGAGACTGGAGGTTGTTCTTTAAGGAGGACAACAGAGACTGGAGGTTGTTCTTTTAGGAGGACAGCAGAGACTGGAGGTTGTTCTTTAAGGAGGACAACAGAGACTGGAGGTTGTTCTTTAAGGAGGACAACAGAGACTGGAGGTTGTTCTTTAAGGAGGACAGCAGAGACTGGAGGTTGTTCTTTTAGGAGGACAGCAGAGACTGGAGGTTGTTCTTTTAGGAGGACAGCAAAGACTGGAGGTTGTTCTTTAGGAGGACAACAGAGACTGGAGGTTGTTCTTTTAGGAGGACAGCAGAGACTGGAGGTTGTTCTTTAGGAGGACAGCAGAGACTGGAGGTTGTTCTTTAAGGAGGACAACAGAGACTGGAGGTTGTTCTTTAAGGAGGACAACAGAGACTGGAGGTTGTTCTTTTAGGAGGACAACAGAGACTGGAGGTTGTTCTTTAGGAGGACAGCAGAGACTGGAGGTTGTTCTTTAAGGAGGACAACAGAGACTGGAGGTTGTTCTTTAAGGAGGACAACAGAGACTGGAGGTTGTTCTTTTAGGAGGACAACAGAGACTGGAGGTTGTTCTTTTAGGAGGACAGCAGAGACTGGAGGTTGTTCTTTAAGGAGGACAACAGAGACTGGAGGTTGTTCTTTAGGAGGACAGCAGAGACTGGAGGTTGTTCTTTAAGGAGGACAACAGAGACTGGAGGTTGTTCTTTAAGGAGGACAACAGAGACTGGAGGTTGTTCTTTTAGGAGGACAACAGAGACTGGAGGTTGTTCTTTTAGGAGGACAGCAGAGACTGGAGGTTGTTCTTTAGGAGGACAACAGAGACTGGAGGTTGTTCTTTTAGGAGGACAACAGAGACTGGAGGTTGTTCTTTTAGGAGGACAGCAGAGACTGGAGGTTGTTCTTTTAGGAGGACAGCAGAGACTGGAGGTTGTTCTTTAAGGAGGACAACAGAGACTGGAGGTTGTTCTTTTAGGAGGACAACAGAGACTGGAGGTTGTTCTTTAAGGAGGACAGCAGAGACTGGAGGTTGTTCTTTAAGGAGGACAACAGAGACTGGAGGTTGTTCTTTTAGGAGGACAACAGAGACTGGAGGTTGTTCTTTTAGGAGGACAGCAGAGACTGGAGGTTGTTCTTTAAGGAGGACAGCAGAGACTGGAGGTTGTTCTTTAGGAGGACAGCAGAGACTGGAGGTTGTTCTTTAAGGAGGACGGCAGAGACTGGAGGTTGTTCTTTAGGAGGACAACAGAGACTGGAGGTTGTTCTTTTAGGAGGACAACAGAGACTGGAGGTTGTTCTTTAAGGAGGACAGCAGAGACTGGAGGTTGTTCTTTAAGGAGGACAGCAGAGACTGGAGGTTGTTCTTTAAGGAGGACAACAGAGACTGGAGGTTGTTTTTTTAGGAGGACAACAGAGACTGGAGGTTGTTCTTTAGGAGGACAGCAGAGACTGGAGGTTGTTCTTTAGGAGGACAACAGAGACTGGAGGTTGTTCTTTTAGGAGGACAGCAGAGACTGCAGGTTGATCTTTAGGAGGACAACAGAGACTGGAGGTTGTTCTTTAGGAGGACAGCAGAGACTGGAGGTTGTTCTTTAGGAGGACAGCAGAGACTGGAGGTTGTTCTTTTAGGAGGACAACAGAGACTGGAGGTTGTTCTTTTAGGAGGACAACAGAGACTGGAGGTTGTTCTTTTAGGAGGACAACAGAGACTGGAGGTTGTTCTTTAGGAGGACAGCAGAGACTGGAGGTTGTTTTTTTTAGGAGGACAACAGAGACTGGAGGTTGTTCTTTTAGGAGGACAGCAGAGACTGGAGGTTGTTCTTTTAGGAGGACAGCAGAGACTGGAGGTTGTTCTTTTAGGAGGACAGCAGAGACTGGAGGTTGTTCTTTAGGAGGACAACAGAGACTGGAGGTTGTTCTTTTAGGAGGACAGCAGAGACTGGAGGTTGTTCTTTTAGGAGGACAACAGAGACTGGAGGTTGTTCTTTAAGGAGGACAACAGAGACTGGAGGTTGTTCTTTAGGAGGACAACAGAGACTGGAGGTTGTTCTTTTAGGAGGACAGCAGAGACTGGAGGTTGTTCTTTAGGAGGACAGCAGAGACTGGAGGTTGTTCTTTTAGGAGGACAGTAGAGACAGGAGGTTGTTCTTTTAGGAGGACAGCAGAGACTGGAGGTTGTTCTTTAAGGAGGACAGAGACTGGAGGTTGTTCTTTTAGGAGGACAGCAGAGACTGGAGGTTGTTCTTTTAGGAGGACAGCAGAGACTGGAGGTTGTTCTTTTAGGAGGACAGCAGAGACTGGAGGTTGTTCTTTAAGGAGGACAACAGAGACTGGAGGTTGTTCTTTTAGGAGGACAACAGAGACTGGAGGTTGTTCTTTAAGGAGGACAACAGAGACTGGAGGTTGTTCTTTTAGGAGGACAGCAGAGACTGGAGGTTGTTCTTTTAGGAGGACAACAGAGACTGGAGGTTGTTCTTTAAGGAGGACAACAGAGACTGGAGGTTGTTCTTTAAGGAGGACAGCAGAGACTGGAGGTTGTTCTTTTAGGAGGACAGCAGAGACTGGAGGTTGTTCTTTTAGGAGGACAGCAGAGACTGGAGGTTGTTCTTTAGGAGGACAGCAGAGACTGGAGGTTGTTCTTTAGGAGGACAACAGAGACTGGAGGTTGTTCTTTAGGAGGACAACAGAGACTGGAGGTTGTTCTTTAGGAGGACAACAGAGACTGGAGGTTGTTCTTTTAGGAGGACAGCAGAGACTGGAGGTTGTTCTTTTAGGAGGACAGCAGAGACTGGAGGTTGTTCTTTAAGGAGGACAACAGAGACTGGAGGTTGTTCTTTAGGAGGACAGCAGAGACTGGAGGTTGTTCTTTTAGGAGGACAGCAGAGACTGGAGGTTGTTCTTTAAGGAGGACAACAGAGACTGGAGGTTGTTCTTTTAGGAGGACAGCAGAGACTGGAGGTTGTTCTTTTAGGAGGACAACAGAGACTGGAGGTTGTTCTTTAAGGAGGACAGCAGAGACTAGAGGTTGTTCTTTTAGGAGGACAGCAGAGACTGGAGGTTGTTCTTTTAGGAGGACAGCAGAGACTGGAGGTTGTTCTTTTAGGAGGACAACAGAGACTGGAGGTTGTTCTTTAGGAGGACAGCAGAGACTGGAGGTTGTTCTTTAAGGAGGACAGGAGAGACTGGAGGTTGTTCTTTAGGAGGACAACAGAGACTGGAGGTTGTTCTTTTAGGAGGACAACAGAGACTGGAGGTTGTTCTTTTAGGAGGACAGCAGAGACTGGAGGTTGTTCTTTAGGAGGACAACAGAGACTGGAGGTTGTTCTTTAAGGAGGACAGCAGAGACTGGAGGTTGTTCTTTTAGGAGGACAACAGAGACTGGAGGTTGTTCTTTAAGGAGGACAGCAGAGACTGGAGGTTGTTCTTTAAGGAGGACAACAGAGACTGGAGGTTGTTTTTTTAGGAGGACAACAGAGACTGGAGGTTGTTCTTTAGGAGGACAGCAGAGACTGGAGGTTGTTCTTTAGGAGGACAACAGAGACTGGAGGTTGTTCTTTTAGGAGGACAGCAGAGACTGGAGGTTGTTCTTTTAGGAGGACAGCAGAGACTGGAGGTTGTTCTTTAAGGAGGAAAACAGAGACTGGAGGTTGTTCTTTAGGAGGACAGCAGAGACTGGAGGTTGTTCTTTTAGGAGGACAGCAGAGACTGGAGGTTGTTCTTTTAGGAGGACAGCAGAGACTGGAGGTTGTTCTTTAAGGAGGACAACAGAGACTGGAGGTTGTTCTTTTAGGAGGACAGCAGAGACTGGAGGTTGTTCTTTAGGAGGACAGCAGTAACTGGAGGTTGTTCTTTAAGGAGGACAACAGAGACTGGAGGTTGTTCTTTTAGGAGGACAACAGAGACTGGAGGTTGTTCTTTAAGGAGGACAGCAGAGACTGGAGGTTGTTCTTTTAGGAGGACAACAGAGACTGGAGGTTGTTCTTTAAGGAGGACAGCAGAGACTAGAGGTTGTTCTTTTAGGAGGACAGCAGAGACTGGAGGTTGTTCTTTTAGGAGGACAGCAGAGACTGGAGGTTGTTCTTTTAGGAGGACAACAGAGACTGGAGGTTGTTCTTTTAGGAGGACAACAGAGACTGGAGGTTGTTCTTTAGGAGGACAACAGAGACTGGAGGTTGTTGTTTTAGGAGGACAGCAGAGACTGGAGGTTGTTCTTTTAGGAGGACAGCAGAGACTGGAGGTTGTTCTGTAAGGAGGACAGCAGAGACTGGAGGTTGTTCTTTAAGGAGGACAACAGAGACTGGAGGTTGTTCTTTTAGGAGGACAACAGAGACTGGAGGTTGTTCTTTTAGGAGGACAGCAGAGACTGGAGGTTGTTCTTTAAGGAGGACAACAGAGACTGGAGGTTGTTCTTTTAGGAGGACAGCAGAGACTGGAGGTTGTTCTTTTAGGAGGACAACAGAGACTGGAGGTTGTTCTTTAAGGAGGACAACAGAGACTGGAGGTTGTTCTTTAGGAGGACAACAGAGACTGGAGGTTGTTCTTTTAGGAGGACAACAGAGACTGGAGGTTGTTCTTTAAGGAGGACAACAGAGACTGGAGGTTGTTCTTTTAGGAGGACAGCAGAGACTGGAGGTTGTTCTTTAAGGAGGACAGCAGAGACTGGAGGTTGTTCTTTAAGGAGGACAACAGAGACTGGAGGTTGTTCTTTTAGGAGGACAACAGAGACTGGAGGTTGTTCTTTAAGGAGGACAGCAGAGACTGGAGGTTGTTCTTTTAGGAGGACAACAGAGACTGGAGGTTGTTCTTTAAGGAGGACAGCAGAGACTAGAGGTTGTTCTTTTAGGAGGACAGCAGAGACTGGAGGTTGTTCTTTTAGGAGGACAGCAGAGACTGGAGGTTGTTCTTTTAGGAGGACAACAGAGACTGGAGGTTGTTCTTTTAGGAGGACAACAGAGACTGGAGGTTGTTCTTTAGGAGGACAACAGAGACTGGAGGTTGTTCTTTTAGGAGGACAGCAGAGACTGGAGGTTGTTCTTTAAGGAGGACAGCAGAGACTGGAGGTTGTTCTTTAGGAGGACAGCAGAGACTGGAGGTTGTTCTTTAGGAGGACAGCAGAGACTGGAGGTTGTTCTTTAGGAGGACAACAGAGACTGGAGGTTGTTCTTTTAGGAGGACAACAGAGACTGGAGGTTGTTCTTTAAGGAGGACAGCAGAGACTGGAGGTTGTTCTTTAGGAGGACAGCAGAGACTGGAGGTTGTTCTTTAAGGAGGACAGCAGAGACTGGAGGTTGTTCTTTAGGAGGACAACAGAGACTGGAGGTTGTTCTTTTAGGAGGACAACAGAGACTGGAGGTTGTTCTTTAGGAGGACAACAGAGACTGGAGGTTGTTCTTTAGGAGGACAGCAGAGACTGGAGGTTGTTCTTTAAGGAGGACAACAGAGACTGGAGGTTGTTCTTTAAGGAGGACAACAGAGACTGGAGGTTGTTCTTTTAGGAGGACAACAGAGACTGGAGGTTGTTCTTTAAGGAGGACAACAGAGACTGGAGGTTGTTCTTTAGGAGGACAACAGAGACTGGAGGTTGTTCTTTTAGGAGGACAGCAGAGACTGGAGGTTGTTCTTTAGGAGGACAGCAGAGACTGGAGGTTGTTCTTTAGGAGGACAACAGAGACTGGAGGTTGTTCTTTTAGGAGGACAACAGAGACTGGAGGTTGTTCTTTTAGGAGGACAACAGAGACTGGAGGTTGTTCTTTTAGGAGGACAACAGAGACTGGAGGTTGTTCTTTTAGGAGGACAACAGAGACTGGAGGTTGTTCTTTTAGGAGGACAGCAGAGACTGGAGGTTGTTCTTTAGGAGGGCAAGCAGAGACTGGAGGTTGTTCTTTTAGGAGGACAACAGAGACTGGAGGTTGTTCTTTTAGGAGGACAAGCAGAGACTGGAGGTTGTTCTTTAAGGAGGACAGCAGAGACTGGAGGTTGTTCTTTTAGGAGGACAACAGAGACTGGAGGTTGTTCTTTAGGAGGACAGCAGAGACTGGAGGTTGTTCTTTTAGGAGGACAACAGAGACTGGAGGTTGTTCTTTTAGGAGGACAAGCAGAGACTGGAGGTTGTTCTTTAAGGAGGACAACAGAGACTGGAGGTTGTTCTTTTAGGAGGACAACAGAGACTGGAGGTTGTTCTTTAAGGAGGACAGCAGAGACTGGAGGTTGTTCTTTTAGGAGGACAACAGAGACTGGAGGTTGTTCTTTTAGGAGGACAGCAGAGACTGGAGGTTGTTCTTTAAGGAGGACAACAGAGACTGGAGGTTGTTCTTTTAGGAGGACAACAGAGACTGGAGGTTGTTCTTTAAGGAGGACAGCAGAGACTGGAGGTTGTTCTTTTAGGAGGACAACAGAGACTGGAGGTTGTTCTTTTAGGAGGACAACAGAGACTGGAGGTTGTTCTTTAGGAGGACAACAGAGACTGGAGGTTGTTCTTTTAGGAGGACAACAGAGACTGGAGGTTGTTCTTTAGGAGGACAGCAGAGACTGGAGGTTGTTCTTTAGGAGGACAACAGAGACTGGAGGTTGTTCTTTTAGGAGGACAACAGAGACTGGAGGTTGTTCTTTTAGGAGGACAACAGAGACTGGAGGTTGTTCTTTTAGGAGGACAGCAGAGACTGGAGGTTGTTCTTTAGGAGGACAACAGAGACTGGAGGTTGTTCTTTAGGAGGACAGCAGAGACTGGAGGTTGTTCTTTAAGGAGGACAACAGAGACTGGAGGTTGTTCTTTAAGGAGGACAACAGAGACTGGAGGTTGTTCTTTTAGGAGGACAACAGAGACTGGAGGTTGTTCTTTTAGGAGGACAACAGAGACTGGAGGTTGTTCTTTTAGGAGGACAACAGAGACTGGAGGTTGTTCTTTTAGGAGGACAACAGAGACTGGAGGTTGTTCTTTAGGAGGACTGCAGAGACTGGAGGTTGTTCTTTAGGAGGACAACAGAGACTGGAGGTTGTTCTTTAGGAGGACAACAGAGACTGGAGGTTGTTCTTTAGGAGGACAACAGAGACTGGAGGTTGTTCTTTTAGGAGGACAGCAGAGACTGGAGGTTGTTCTTTAAGGAGGACAACAGAGACTGGAGGTTGTTCTTTTAGGAGGACAACAGAGACTGGAGGTTGTTCTTTAGGAGGACAACAGAGACTGGAGGTTGTTCTTTAGGAGGACAGCAGAGACTGGAGGTTGTTCTTTTAGGAGGACAACAGAGACTGGAGGTTGTTCTTTTAGGAGGACAGCAGAGACTGGAGGTTGTTCTTTAGGAGGACAACAGAGACTGGAGGTTGTTCTTTTAGGAGGACAACAGAGACTGGAGGTTGTTCTTTAGGAGGACAACAGAGACTGGAGGTTGTTCTTTTAGGAGGACAGCAGAGACTGGAGGTTGTTCTTTAGGAGGACAACAGAGACTGGAGGTTGTTCTTTAGGAGGACAAGCAGAGACTGGAGGTTGTTCTTTTAGGAGGACAACAGAGACTGGAGGTTGTTCTTTAGGAGGACAACAGAGACTGGAGGTTGTTCTTTAGGAGGACAACAGAGACTGGAGGTTGTTCTTTAGGAGGACAAGCAGAGACTGGAGGTTGTTCTTTAGGAGGACAACAGAGACTGGAGGTTGTTTCTTTTAGGAGGACAGCAGAGACTGGAGGTTGTTCTTTAGGAGGACAGCAGAGACTGGAGGTTGTTTCTTTAGGAGGACAACAGAGACTGGAGGTTGTTCTTTAGGAGGACAGCAGAGACTGGAGGTTGTTCTTTAGGAGGACAACAGAGACTGGAGGTTGTTCTTTAGGAGGACAACAGAGACTGGAGGTTGTTCTTTAGGAGGACAGCAGAGACTGGAGGTTGTTCTTTAGGAGGACAACAGAGACTGGAGGTTGTTCTTTAGGAGGACAACAGAGACTGGAGGTTGTTCTTTTAGGAGGACAACAGAGACTGGAGGTTGTTCTTTAGGAGGACAAGCAGAGACTGGAGGTTGTTCTTTAGGAGGACAACAGAGACTGGAGGTTGTTCTTTTAGGAGGACAAGCAGAGACTGGAGGTTGTTCTTTAGGAGGACAACAGAGACTGGAGGTTGTTCTTTAGGAGGACAGCAGAGACTGGAGGTTGTTCTTTTAGGAGGACAACAGAGACTGGAGGTTGTTCTTTTAGGAGGACAGCAGAGACTGGAGGTTGTTCTTTAGGAGGACAGCAGAGACTGGAGGTTGTTCTTTAGGAGGACAACAGAGACTGGAGGTTGTTCTTTTAGGAGGACAGCAGAGACTGGAGGTTGTTCTTTAGGAGGACAGCAGAGACTGGAGGTTGTTCTTTAGGAGGAAAGCAGAGACTGGAGGTTGTTCTTTAGGAGGACAGCAGAGACTGGAGGTTGTTCTTTTAGGAGGACAGCAGAGACTGGAGGTTGTTCTTTTAGGAGGACAACAGAGACTGGAGGTTGTTCTTTTAGGAGGACAGCAGAGACTGGAGGTTGTTCTTTTAGGAGGACAACAGAGACTGGAGGTTGTTCTTTAAGGAGGACAGCAGAGACTGGAGGTTGTTCTTTTAGGAGGACAACAGAGACTGGAGGTTGTTCTTTAAGGAGGACAGCAGAGACTGGAGGTTGTTCTTTAGGAGGACAACAGAGACTGGAGGTTGTTCTTTTAGGAGGACAACAGAGACTGGAGGTTGTTCTTTAGGAGGACAGCAGAGACTGGAGGTTGTTCTTTAGGAGGACAACAGAGACTGGAGGTTGTTCTTTTAGGAGGACAGCAGAGACTGGAGGTTGTTCTTTTAGGAGGACAGCATAGACTGGAGGTTGTTCTTTTAAGGAGGACAACAGAGACTGGAGGTTGTTCTTTTAGGAGGACAGCAGAGACTGGAGGTTGTTCTTTTAGGAGGACAGCAGAGACTGGAGGTTGTTCTTTTAGGAGGACAGCAGAGACTGGAGGTTGTTCTTTAAGGAGGACAACAGAGACTGGAGGTTGTTCTTTAGGAGGACAACAGAGACTGGAGGTTGTTCTTTAAGGAGGACAGCAGAGACTAGAGGTTGTTCTTTTAGGAGGACAGCAGAGACTGGAGGTTGTTCTTTAGGAGGACAACAGAGACTGGAGGTTGTTCTTTAGGAGGACAGCAGAGACTGGAGGTTGTTCTTTAAGGAGGACAGCAGAGACTGGAGGTTGTTCTTTAGGAGGACAACAGAGACTGGAGGTTGTTCTTTAAGGAGGACAACAGAGACTGGAGGTTGTTCTTTTAGGAGGACAACACAGACTGGAGGTTGTTCTTTAAGGAGGACAGCAGAGACTGGAGGTTGTTCTTTAGGAGGACAACAGAGACTGGAGGTTGTTCTTTTAGGAGGACAGCAGAGACTGGAGGTTGTTCTTTAAGGAGGACAGCAGAGACTGGAGGTTGTTCTTTAGGAGGACAGCAGAGACTGGAGGTTGTTTTTTTTAGGAGGACAACAGAGACTGGAGGTTGTTCTTTTAGGAGGACAGCAGAGACTGGAGGTTGTTCTTTTAGGAGGACAACAGAGACTGGAGGTTGTTCTTTAGGAGGACAACAGAGACTGGAGGTTGTTCTTTTAGGAGGACAGCAGAGACTGGAGGTTGTTCTTTAAGGAGGACAGCAGAGACTGGAGGTTGTTCTTTAGGAGGACAGCAGAGACTGGAGGTTGTTCTTTAAGGAGGACAGCAGAGACTGGAGGTTGTTCTTTAGGAGGACAACAGAGACTGGAGGTTGTTCTTTTAGGAGGACAACAGAGACTGGAGGTTGTTCTTTTAGGAGGACAGCAGAGACTGGAGGTTGTTCTTTAGGAGGACAACAGAGACTGGAGGTTGTTCTTTAAGGAGGACAGCAGAGACTGGAGGTTGTTCTTTTAGGAGGACAACAGAGACTGGAGGTTGTTCTTTAAGGAGGACAGCAGAGACTGGAGGTTGTTCTTTAAGGAGGACAACAGAGACTGGAGGTTGTTTTTTTAGGAGGACAACAGAAACTGGAGGTTGTTCTTTAGGAGGACAGCAGAGACTGGAGGTTGTTCTTTAGGAGGACAACAGAGACTGGAGGTTGTTCTTTTAGGAGGACAGCAGAGACTGGAGGTTGTTCTTTTAGGAGGACAGCATAGACTGGAGGTTGTTCTTTAAGGAGGAAAACAGAGACTGGAGGTTGTTCTTTAGGAGGACAGCAGAGACTGGAGGTTGTTCTTTTAGGAGGACAGCAGAGACTGGAGGTTGTTCTTTTAGGAGGACAGCAGAGACTGGAGGTTGTTCTTTAAGGAGGACAACAGAGACTGGAGGTTGTTCTTTTAGGAGGACAACAGAGACTGGAGGTTGTTCTTTAAGGAGGACAGCAGAGACTAGAGGTTGTTCTTTTAGGAGGACAGCAGAGACTGGAGGTTGTTCTTTTAGGAGGACAGCAGAGACTGGAGGTTGTTCTTTTAGGAGGACAACAGAGACTGGAGGTTGTTCTTTTAGGAGGACAACAGAGACTGGAGGTTGTTCTTTAGGAGGACAACAGAGACTGGAGGTTGTTCTTTTAGGAGGACAGCAGAGACTGGAGGTTGTTCTTTAGGAGGACAGCAGAGACTGGAGGTTGTTCTTTAAGGAGGACAGCAGAGACTGGAGGTTGTTCTTTAGGAGGACAACAGAGACTGGAGGTTGTTCTTTTAGGAGGACAACAGAGACTGGAGGTTGTTCTTTTAGGAGGACAACAGAGACTGGAGGTTGTTTTTTAGGAGGACAACAGAGACTGGAGGTTGTTCTTTTAGGAGGACAACAGAGACTGGAGGTTGTTCTTTAGGAGGACAACAGAGACTGGAGGTTGTTCTTTTAGGAGGACAACAGAGACTGGAGGTTGTTCTTTTAGGAGGACAGCAGAGACTGGAGGTTGTTCTTTAAGGAGGACAGCAGAGACTGGAGGTTGTTCTTTTAGGAGGACAACAGAGACTGGAGGTTGTTCTTTAGGAGGACAGCAGAGACTGGAGGTTGTTTTTTTAGGAGGACAACAGAGACTGGAGGTTGTTCTTTTAGGAGGACAGCAGAGACTGGAGGTTGTTCTTTAAGGAGGACAACAGAGACTGGAGGTTGTTCTTTTAGGAGGACAACAGAGACTGGAGGTTGTTCTTTAAGGAGGACAGCAGAGACTAGAGGTTGTTCTTTAGGAGGACAACAGAGACTGGAGGTTGTTCTTTTAGGAGGACAGCAGAGACTGGAGGTTGTTCTTTAAGGAGGACAACAGAGACTGGAGGTTGTTCTTTTAGGAGGACAACAGAGACTGGAGGTTGTTCTTTAAGGAGGACAACAGAGACTGGAGGTTGTTCTTTAGGAGGACAGCAGAGACTGGAGGTTGTTCTTTAAGGAGGACAGCAGAGACTGGAGGTTGTTCTTTAGGAGGACAACAGAGACTGGAGGTTGTTCTTTTAGGAGGACAACAGAGACTGGAGGTTGTTCTTTTAGGAGGACAACAGAGACTGGAGGTTGTTCTTTAGGAGGACAGCAGAGACTGGAGGTTGTTCTTTAGGAGGACAGCAGAGACTGGAGGTTGTTCTTTAGGAGGACAACAGAGACTGGAGGTTGTTCTTTTAGGAGGACAGCAGAGACTGGAGGTTGTTCTTTAAGGAGGACAGCAGAGACTGGAGGTTGTTCTTTTAGGAGGACAACAGAGACTGGAGGTTGTTCTTTAAGGAGGACAACAGAGACTGGAGGTTGTTCTTTAGGAGGACAGCAGAGACTGGAGGTTGTTTTTTTAGGAGGACAACAGAGACTGGAGGTTGTTCTTTTAGGAGGACAGCAGAGACTGGAGGTTGTTCTTTAAGGAGGACAGCAGAGACTGGAGGTTGTTCTTTAGGAGGACAGCAGAGACTGGAGGTTGTTTTTTTAGGAGGACAACAGAGACTGGAGGTTGTTCTTTTAGGAGGACAGCAGAGACTGGAGGTTGTTCTTTTAGGAGGACAACAGAGACTGGAGGTTGTTCTTTTAGGAGGACAACAGAGACTGGAGGTTGTTCTTTAGGAGGACAACAGAGACTGGAGGTTGTTCTTTTAGGAGGACAGCAGAGACTGGAGGTTGTTCTTTAAGGAGGACAACAGAGACTGGAGGTTGTTCTTTAAGGAGGACAGCAGAGACTGGAGGTTGTTCTTTAGGAGGACAACAGAGACTGGAGGTTGTTCTTTAAGGAGGACAACAGAGACTGGAGGTTGTTCTTTTAGGAGGACAGCAGAGACTGGAGGTTGTTCTTTAGGAGGACAACAGAGACTGGAGGTTGTTTTTTTAGGAGGACAACAGAGACTGGAGGTTGTTCTTTTAGGAGGACAGCAGAGACTGGAGGTTGTTCTTTTAGGAGGACAACAGAGACTGGAGGTTGTTCTTTAAGGAGGACAACAGAGACTGGAGGTTGTTCTTTTAGGAGGACAGCAGAGACTGGAGGTTGTTCTTTAAGGAGGACAACAGAGACTGGAGGTTGTTCTTTAAGGAGGACAGCAGAGACTGGAGGTTGTTCTTTAGGAGGACAACAGAGACTGGAGGTTGTTCTTTAAGGAGGACAACAGAGACTGGAGGTTGTTCTTTTAGGAGGACAGCAGAGACTGGAGGTTGTTCTTTAGGAGGACAACAGAGACTGGAGGTTGTTCTTTTAGGAGGACAGCAGAGACTGGAGGTTGTTCTTTAAGGAGGACAGCAGAGACTGGAGGTTGTTCTTTAGGAGGACAGCAGAGACTGGAGGTTGTTTTTTTAGGAGGACAACAGAGACTGGAGGTTGTTCTTTTAGGAGGACAGCAGAGACTGGAGGTTGTTCTTTTAGGAGGACAACAGAGACTGGAGGTTGTTCTTTTAGGAGGACAACAGAGACTGGAGGTTGTTCTTTAGGAGGACAACAGAGACTGGAGGTTGTTCTTTTAGGAGGACAGCAGAGACTGGAGGTTGTTCTTTAAGGAGGACAACAGAGACTGGAGGTTGTTCTGTAAGGAGGACAGCAGAGACTGGAGGTTGTTCTTTAGGAGGACAGCAGAGACTGGAGGTTGTTCTTTAAGGAGGACAACAGAGACTGGAGGTTGTTCTTTTAGGAGGACAACAGAGACTGGAGGTTGTTCTTTTAGGAGGACAACAGAGACTGGAGGTTGTTCTTTAGGAGGACAGCAGAGACTGGAGGTAGTTCTTTAGGAGGACAGCAGAGACTGGAGGTTGTTCTTTAAGGAGGACAACAGAGACTGGAGGTTGTTCTTTAAGGAGGACAACAGAGACTGGAGGTTGTTCTTTTAGGAGGACAGCAGAGACTGGAGGTTGTTCTTTAGGAGGACAGCAGAGACTGGAGGTTGTTCTTTTAGGAGGACAGCAGAGACTGGAGGTTGTTCTTTAGGAGGACAGCAGAGATGATTCCATCTATCTACAGTCCTGAATTTATCAGATCAAAAAGGTTGAATAGGGACGGTTAAGAAGGGGACTAAGTCTTGTTGGGGTTTCACACCTTGTTCTTTAGCTGGTTTTAAAGCAGAATTTTCCTTGCAATTAAGAAGCAATTTCCTGAATCTGTGAAGAAATAAAGAAAGGAGTTTTTGCTGGAGGTCCCAGGGCAGCGGAGGTAACAGATGTTTGTCTCTGCAGAGGACACTGTTGTGGCGGTATCAGTGACTGGGATCTTAAAGGTTTGGATCATAACCGCTGAGGTCAGCAAGATGCAGGTAGACGTACCAACCTCTACTCAATGCACCACATCTCACGCCACATGTTTGGCTGAAGTTCTTCATTCCATGGATGTTTCCAGGACCTGGACCCGGTGTTTGAAGAGGAATCCAAACCCATTTACTGTCAGGGCTGTCAGAGCATTTCTTTCTGCAGCTTTACTCAGAGCAGCCTGCTGGTCGTCTGCTCCAAGTACTGGAGGGTAAGAAGCTGTCTGCTCACGGTTTGGATGTGCTGCTGGTCACTGAGAGCTGTATTATGATCAGTGTGTGTGTGTGTGTGTTCCTCCAGGTGTTTGATGCTGGGGACTACTCGCTGCTTTGCTCTGTCCCCAGCGACAATGACCAGTCCTGGACTGGTGGAGAGTTCATCTCTGCAGACAAAGTCATCATTTGGACGGAGGATGGCTGCAGTTACATATACAAGCTGCCGGCCAGGTAAACCTCTTAACTTGTTACTTCTATTTTCTGAGAAGATGACGGCTCATGCCGTGTGTTTACCCTCTGCAGCTGCCTGTCTGCCAGTGAACATTTCCGCAGCGACGTTGGTAAAACCAAGGAGGGCTCCATCCCTCCCCTCATCTTCCGCCTTGCTGATCGTTCAGACAAACAGGTCAGTTCACTGTCTCCTTGAGGAAATCTTTCTTTGCAGACTCCGACAGAACAGAAATGTTCTGATCTGCACTTTATCCTCAGAAACCGAATCAAACAGAAACCCACGCTCTGTGGACCCACATGCTCTTTTTGTTTTTATGTCTAATGTCTAATTTGATTTAAGTATTTTTTCATTTAATTTTGATTTAATTAATTATGAGCAGGCTCGCTTTAGGCACACGTATAAGAACGCTCACGGTTTGAAAACACCTGCAACTCACTTCTACTGTTGAACGAAGGGCATAAAACTGTCAAATTTGAAAGTTGGTGACGGTAAAAAATTTAAGATCTGTTTGATAAAAATGATCCTAAATAGAATTTTCGATTGTTTTGGACTTATTGACTTCTGTTTTTATTCTGTAAGAGTTTTTTTAAAAAAGGATTGAATCTGTTCTAAAAGATTTTAAATGTTTTAATGTAGATTGATTAGAAAAAAAAAACAGGAAAGTCACAAACCGACTTTTGATTAGATTTAATTTTTATTTAAGATTCAAATGAGAAATTTTCTTAATGGAAAAAGTAAACTTGGGACAAAAAATGGATTTTTTATCATTAAAAAGCTCATTTTCTCATTTCTAAACCCCACATATATCGTTAGTGTTTGTCCTAGAGGATTGAAGCTGATTGGTTCCTGCTGGCGTGTAACAGAAATAAAACAAAAAGATCTGAGAAATCCCACAAGATCAAAGAAAGAAGGTGTCGTGTCGAAACAAACCTTCAGAATGTGGGATGTTTGCGCTGAACATTAACAAACAAAGTTAAGATCGAAGCTAGCCAAGGACTTCCTGGCTTAAAGCCGTTTGGTTTTATCCGTGTGCCTGAATCTGATTCCTGGTGTTTTTGTCTTTTTGTGTTCTGCTTCACTTAATGTGTATAAATTTATTGTCTTGTGTGTATTAATTTGATGTATGTGCCTTTTTTATTATTTTTGCTTGTCCTTGTATCATTCTATCCTTTGATCGCTGCCACGCCCCTCCTTCCCTTGACCTTCCTCAGATGGAAGGAGAGGGAGGTGAGGTGGAGGAGGCTGTGGAGGTTATATGCCTCCCTGCAAGTGGGTACGACTTGGAGCTCTACACACCACAGCAGTTGTATCGACACCGGCTGCTAAAGGCTCCTGTAAGCTCTGAGGGATCTATCCATAAAAAAAAAAGGGTTAAACACCTTGGCTGAGCTGCAACATCATCATGATCCATTAAGTCGGGTTCATGACGTTCATCTGGCTGCATTATTAGAAAATCTATAGTCACATGACGGAATGAAGGACCTTATCATTGTTTTTCCATAAACTATAGATTCTGACTGATGATCAACCAATCCTGGAGCACATTTCACAGACACGCTGCCTGTGGTTGGCTGTCTACATGACTATATACTGCCATGTGATTGGCTGATTTTATGAAACAAACCTTAGTCAAAACTTTATTTTTTATTGTCCTTGGTTACAATTGAACAGAGCGGTCCTTTTAACGACCCTTCCATTCATCCGGCAGGTGTACGAACCTGTCATGTTGAATCAGTCGAGGTTTGCAGCTCAGTCGGTGAGAGGAGTGAACAAAAAAAAAAACCAGCAGTGAAAAGTCAACGTCAGCTCTGGGCTCACACTCCCACTTCTCACCAGACTGTTCATTCACACTCTCTCCTTCATCTTTATAGATTTATAAAATGTTTTATTAATTCATTGGACTTTAATGGTTGGTAACTACTCTTAAAAAGTGTTCTAAAAGAAGTCATTTAGATGGATAAATAAAGAGTTAATGAAGAAGCAGACTAGAAGCAGTGTTGTAACTGAGCTGATGTAGACTTTCTGTCTGGTTTGTTTCACTCATCAGTTTCCTGCCTGCCTCACAGACTGAACACACGCTGTTTTCATGTTCTTCTTTTCACCAAAACAAATCTCCTTTTTCAAACCGGCACCATCACCCTTCTCATCTGTCTTTGTAGTGATGAAGAAGCATGTGAAGATGCTGCTTTTTGCCATCGGTCTTGTCTACATGTCTGGACTGTATAAATGGTTTCTGACGGTGTGAAAATGATGATATTGTGGAGGGAGGTGAAGAATGTGTAAGGTTTGATTTACTTTACTGGGACTGAGTCAAAGGGCAGCTTTGCAACTCATATATTTTCAAGCAATCTTAGATCAAATTCAACTCTATTGTCAAATACAGAACAATAAAATTATCATCTCAGCAGAGTTCCAAAGCAATCAGAACATAGTTTGTGGTTTAAATGGTAAATATGACTAAGTACAGGATATTGGGTTTACAGGTCGTTTCACTAGGAGACACAGAATGATCACATGTTCTGGTACTATGAAGATATTAAACAGGAGTTTATCTACAGATCTGTGTGTGTGTGTGTGTGTGTGTGTGTGTGTGTGTGTGTGTGTGTGTGTGTGTGTGTGTGTGTGTGTGTGTGTGTGTGTGTGTGTGTGTGTGTGTGTGTGTGTGAGAGAGAGAGAAGAGGCTTCGTGTTCGTCTGAGTACCTCGCCACACTTCTCGAGACGCTACCTTTAGCTCGTAGCCAAATTCTAAACTCCTTTCAACATACTGTATTTCTGAAAGAATCTCATTCAGAAAAGAAGAGTCATTCTCTACGGGCCCAGATGAAAGTCTTCCTCCGTGCAGGGAGGAATGTTGGTCTGCAGGATGCATGAAGGTCTGAAGGAGGATAAAAGGAGGGAAGTCCACAACATGTGAGAGAAAGGAGAGGAGACAGAGGAGGTGGCTTGGGCTTTGTACAAATGGCCCTTCACTTCACACCTTATAGTATTTAATATTTGGGTGTAGAGTGTCCACGAGAGGACGCTTCAGCAAGAACGCAAGAAGGAAGAAGGGGGAGGAGGAAAAAAACAAAAAACGGAAGAAGCAACAGAAAGTAAACAAGCATCACGTTGCAACAGTTAGACAGAAAACTGTTGTATTTTGTTGTTGGTGATAATAACATGGACTACTGGTTTTAGTTTACAGAAAGGACGATAAAGACACCCTATGCCTCCTCAATGTCTCCGCCCACCACCACCTGAGTTTCATCTTGGCTTGGGCAGTGATCGCTGAACACCTGAACCCCAACACCTACCTACAGTCCTACCCTCCAGCTATCTATCCTTTGAGGCAGACAAAGTGATCTCAGCCCTACAAGTTGAATGAGCTCTTGGTGCCTGCCCCTGGCGTGATATACGTTGACTCCTGAGGTATGAAGAATGCCGTAAGCCTGAGGAATTTGCTCGTCTGAAGATGGCACTAGATAACCTGTTGCCCCCAGACAGTACAGAGTTATTCAAGTACCAAGTCTTGTTAATTCACCTACATCTGGAAGAGGCAAAGCTGATAGCGGATGCTCATCTCCATTCTGCAACTCTCTTCAGCGACACCATGAATGCTCTCACTGACCAGCTGGGCCAGCCCCACCAGCTTGCTCCGAGAAGGATTGCAGCCGTGATAGACTCACCTGACATCCACAGGGGGGATACAGTCGTTCGTGGGCACATTAAAGACCTTAGGCCCTGATGGTGAGGTTGAATGCCAATGTGGTTCACATGTGGCTCGACTCCTGTGTAAGCTTCCTTCCTGGCAGAGAGAGCTGATTTTCGCCGATGCATGTACAACCACTCTGGTCGGCCTTAGACCCTGGACGACCTGGCTACCTTATTATAGGATGAATCCTCGTATCAGGATTTTGATGACTTGCCCACCCCAGAGAGCACAAAAGAGAAGTCTGACATCAGACCAAGCAAGCGCTCCATTGCAGCTCTTCATAGTGCAGACAGCTCACATAAGCCATCAGGTAACAGTCCAAACAAAGCTACAGTAAGCAGCAGACCTACTGTGCCTATTGTGATAACTGTGCTCACCACCTGAATCGGTGTCCGGAGGTCATCAAGCTCAGTCAAGGACAATTGACAGACTGGATAAAGCCCAATAAGAGGTGCTGGTGTTACACTCGCTCCCATCAAGCAGTGCAGTGCACTCCTAAGAAATCTTGCAGCCCGTGTAAGTGTCACCACTTACAAGTCTTTCACCAAGTTAACTCCAAGACCCCAAAGACACCTGCCCTTACAGTTGTTCCTGCCCAAAATGGTGAGAACACTATGGATGTTCTGTACCTTGACCATCCCACAGAGAGCAGCCGGGTCCTGTTAAAGGTTGTTTCTGTCCTCCTCCACCATAATGGCAAGACTCTGAGAACTCATGCAGTATTAGATGACTGGTCAGAAAGGACCATGCTACTGCCCACTGCTACCCAGAAGCTCGACCTCCAAAGCTTCCCAGAGCCACTCCCCTTGCGCACTATAAGACAATATGTGCACACTCTACAGGGCTCATGTGTCTAGAGAT
Organism: Neostethus bicornis; assembly: GCA_902685375.1. Lineage (NCBI taxonomy): Eukaryota > Metazoa > Chordata > Actinopteri > Atheriniformes > Phallostethidae > Neostethus > Neostethus bicornis. Next base: position 1,751,637 of record CACRXE010000003.1, on the reverse strand, counting down.
AGAGAAGTTGGTCTGGGCTGGTTCTGTGGTTCAGTTGTCCCATTCTGAGGTTGCTCTTGGCGATGAGTCATGGTACATTCCCCATCACCTTGTCAGCCACAATGACATGGATTGCCTTGTGTTTAACTGTGTCTAACAATTTCAAGGCCAGCAAACACCTCCTGCCTTCCAACCCTTGGGTCATTCCTCCTTGATGTTCTCCTTCGCTTTCGAGAGCATGCATTAGCAGTCAGTGGCAACATAAAAGGCATGTTCCACCAGATTCGCCTTCTTCAAGAAGATTTCTCCCTCCTGCGCTTTATGTGGTGTGATCTGCAACCAAATGAACCCCTGACAGTTTATGAATGGCAGTTTCTCACCTTTGGCACAACCTGTAGCCTGTGTTGTGCAACCTTCGCCATGAGGCGCCACATCAGAGACCACACTGAGGCAGATGATCCACTTAGTCATTCTGTAAGATAGTGCTTCTATGTTTACAACCTTCTCCAGTGTTTGCAGACCCCCGAAGAAGCCCGAGACCTGGTGGATCAGCTAAGGTCTCTCTTGTCTTCTGCTGGATTTTATAAAGGTTTTCTTGATTTGTCCTTCTCCAGTGGGCCAGTAATGAGCCCAGTGCTATTGGCCACTTACCCGAAGACCTCAGATCCAAGAGTGCAGAACTTTGGCTCGCTCAAAACAAGTCAGACACGTCTGAGCCAACTCTCGGCATTAGTTGGTGCTTCCCCACTGACATTTTAGACTACAAGCACCACTTGATTAGCTACGGTGTTCCCACTATGCGGAACATTTATAAACTTCTTGCAAGTCAGTATGACTCGCTAGGTTTTATCCTACCGTACGCCTCTGGGACCAACAAAGAGGATGGGACGACCCACAGGTTCAGCCTGATCTACTGCAGCAGTGGAAAACCTGGCAAGAAACTATAGATCTCCATCCTGTCACCCCAAACTGCCTCCTGATGGGGCAGCCAGGTCCTCAAGTGGTCTACTCTAAAGAAGAGCCCCTAAGTCGTCGGAGTTGGAAGCACTCCCAGGTGCTTACTGATTACTTCTCGTCCCGATTCATCTGTCTGTATCTTCCTGGCCCGCAAAAGTGGCAGTCATCCCCTGCAGATGTCGCAGAAGGTTCCGTCGTGATGATGATGGTTTGTACGTCCGTCTGTCCCACCTATTACCTAAATCTAGTTAGTTTGAGCAGTTAGCCTTTTGGTTTGAGCAAATGTACTTTATATATTTGGAGGCGGATGTACAAAAGGCCCTTCAGTTCGTACCTTATTGTGTTTAATATTTGGATGTAGTTTGTGGCAAGAGAGGAAGGAGAAGAAAAAAAAAGAAGGAGAAATTGAAAGTAAACAAGCATCACGCTGCAACGATCAGACAGAAAACTGTTTTATTTAGTTTTTAGGGATAACATGAACTGCTGGTTTTAGTTTTACACAAAGGATCATAAAGACACCCTTTGTCTCCACCCACCACCACCTTAGTTTCATCTGGGGTACTATACCAAACACCTGGTGTCCTAGAGGTCAATCCATACTACACAGTCATAACAACAGGGTGACCTTGGAGAGTGAGGTGTACGGGGACAAGGACAATGTCTCCCAGCAGGAAGGACTAAATCTCCCTGCTGGAGAAACCATGTTTTCTCCTGTTGAGGAAAACGTGTTTTCTTTTACAGTTTGACGATGAACATGACATCACATTGTTCAGACATGAACATCTTTTCCCTCCAATTTGACTAGCTTCAAATAAACCAGTTTAATGTCCTCCTCTCACGTTTGGTAAGATTTCATTGTTTGCATATTGTTTCTAAATGTGTGGGTGTGTGTGAGTGGTGTGACAGGCTGGCACATCACATTCCTTCCTGCTCACCCACACTGATGAGATTAACCTGACTAATCTCATATGTTGAATCTCAACGACCACCATAATAATGCTTTGCTGCTGTACGGTTTTCACTCCAGCCAGCTTTTCTACCATGGTTATGATCCTTCATCTGCTTCCAGCTCTGAAATGAAACGCTCTCAACATTTTCTACTATTTTTTAAGCTGATAATGTTGTATTTTACACTGGAGATGGTTCATTAATTACATCCATCCAGTTTAAGTCGGACCATTTTAAAGACAAAATGAGATTAACATCCACCCTCAAAGAAAACGAACATCAGATTTTAAAGTTCGATCGGCCGTTTCATAAAAAAACAAAATCTGATCAAAATTAATTAGCGTCCTAAAATCTTCTATAAATATATTTACCTGCATCATTAATTTACAATTTTTAAATAAAATTCCCATAAAAATCTCAAATTTATTTAAAACCAGTGGTTTTATTTCTTATCTTTAATTCTTTACAATCTTCAGATTAAATTTGGTCAAACTTTCTCTTTGCGACCGTTTCCTAACGATCCAGTTTATTCTGTATTTCTTCTAAAATTCTTTCTTTAAAAAAAAAAAAAAAATCATGTAAAAGGGCGTGTGTTTATGTCCTAAACTTTACTCCTCTTACATCCACAAGCGCCCCCCTGCTCGCCCACACACACAGAAAACTCAATGGATCTATCGGTGCACGTTTTCTTTGGATGTGCAGATCAATGTGGATCTATGACCACGTCCGCATTTTTAAACTGGAAATTTGCTGAAAAACTGAAGAGATCAGAAATATTATGGATATAAAAATGATTTTCCATCTTGTCGATCAGTCCACCCATTCAGTATCTAGTCATCCATTATTTTTCAAACAGCTGACTCATAGTATGTGTGTAAACTCCGGCTTGGAGAACAGAACGTGAAATTAGACAACGTTTAATGGTGGCGATATCAAGGCTGTTCATCCCAGACATGGTCTAATGACTCCTTAAAAATAATAATAATACATTTTATTTGTAATGTGCCTTACATTTTAAGAAAAAAATCCCAAAGCGCCTTAAACTTCCAAATAACTTCACCAAGCTGCTGTTTTACCAGAAATGATCGCAAGTCATTTGTTTGTATATCAGATTAAAAAAAAAAAAAAACTGGTACTGCTTTAAAATCTCAGCCTCAAAACACCAAACAATTCCTTCAATAAGCTGAGTTTCAGTTTTAAATCACTGCGTCTCAAATATTTGATCAAAAAAACCCCATTGAAACCATAAGGGTATCTCCATCACTAAAATAAGATTAATCTTTAAAATGCCACTTTTTAAAAAAAGAAAAAGCTGGCAGTTTAAAGCTTGAAATTCAACAGAATAAAATGAGTCGGTCAAAGAAGTGTAAATCTTTTTTTTTTTCCTGGTAGTAGAAGTAGGACGTGTGTGCTGTGGGATGTTTGCAGTGTTAGGACGGCAGCACTTGGAGGACTTCAACACATCACATTTTCCATTCGGTCCTTCCTGGAACGCTTAGAGTGCAGAAAAGACCAAATGAGAAGCTTTTCTAGCAGAAACTGGTTCAGGTTCTAATGGGAAATCTTTTCTGATCAGCTCCTGATCTGTCCTCCTGTGACCCGCTTCTTCTTTGGACGACGGGAGCCTTTCCACAAGCTCCTCATCCAGGGAGATTCAGCAGGGAAGCTGACCCTTTGGAACATCCCAGAATGCTCCCCGCCATCATCCAGCTGCACAGGTAACATACACTACATACTGTCTGCATGAGTAGAGCTGACTGCGGGTGTGTGCAGAGCTTCAGGTGTCCTCCAGCATCAGTCTGCAGGAAGCGTTTGATAAGCTGCTCCCCGTGTCTGCTGGCATCATCGACCAGCTCAGTGTCTTGCCCGGCAAAGACCAACCGATCAAGGTTTGCTACTGGTTTTGTTTTTGCAGGATGTCAGTACGACACGGTGTCATGGTGGATGTTTTTGACTTCCTCAGGTGACGGCCAGCGTGTACATCCCATCTCAAGGCCGGCTGGTTTGTGGGCGAGAGGATGGCAGCATCATTCTTGTTCCTGCCACGCAGACGGCCATCGTGCAGCTGCTGCAGGGGGAGCACATGCTGAGGAGAGGTGACCACACTAATAGAACCACTCCCAGAATCCCAGCATCAGGTGTTTGTGGACATTTAAAAATGGTGTCCCTCCAAATACAGACTTGTACTTGAAGTGTTTGAAATGTATTAAAATCTCAAAAGGTTTGAGTCGGGTGAAAAAAAAAATGTTCTTAAGAGTGTTTAGATAAAAAGTCAAAGTAGAATTGATTAAAAAAATCATTAAATGCTGCAACTTTCTGCAAAGTTCAAAATTCAAATAGAAGCACATGCTTTTTAAAGATCTTTGTTTGGACATTTTATTTATCAGCTGGACGTCTTTTTGCTGAGACGAACAAATTTAATGCGTCTTTGCTTGAACTGCAGAAAATGTATCTGTGAGTGTGTTTATGAGTAAACACAGGAGGTGACGAGGTCGATTCAGGACATGTTTTGAAGGTTTTACATGTTGGACATTCAGTCATTGTTTGGGGGGGTACGCCCCCTTTAGGGACCAGAAACATGCATGAGCCACTGGTTGCCATAGACAGAAACTCAGGGTGGATCCCGCAGTGACCAACCTGCAAGTTAATGGATGGAGGAAGTCACACACAAACAGAACATGCAAACTCCACAGTGTACTGATCCTCCTCCCAGCTGGACCACCATCCAGACTGAGAGAGAAATCTTCGATCCATCTCCACTACTAATGGCCACGTCCTTCTATCCCGCAGGCTGGCCACCCCATCGCACCCTACGGGGCCACCGGAACAAGGTCACCTGCGTACTGTATCCGTACCAGATCTCACCACGCTACGACCAGCGCTCTTTGGTGTCTGGCGGTGTCGACTTCTCCGTCATCGTCTGGGACATTTTCACTGGAGAAATGAAGCACATCTTCTGCGTGCACGGAGGAGAGATCAGCCAGCTCATCGTTCCACCAGAGAACTGCAGCGTGAGTCCAACTGTTACCGTGACGATAGCCGTCAAATCTCTGTGGTGTTCTGGTAAGACTTGTGCGTCGGTGCTGTGTGCAGACCCGTGTGCAGCACTGCGTGTGCTCCGTTGCCAGCGACCACTCGGTGGGCTTGCTCAGTCTCAGAGAGAGGAAGTGCATCATGCTGGCCTCCAGACATCTTTTCCCTATCCAAGTCATCAAATGGCGGCCAGCAGACGACTACCTGGTGGTGGGCTGCTCCGACGGTTCCGTCTACGTCTGGCAGATGGACACAGGTGAGGACAACACGTGACATTCTGAACAAAGACTCACTTTAACTGCAAATTCATGAAATGAGTGACGTGAGGAAAATCCAGAAAACAGCGTTCTGTTTATTACGTGATCTATGGATCGCTCTAAATACCAACTTCATTCATTCACCTGAGGTCCTGGTTCCTCCACATCGGTCTCATTGTCTCTAGATGTGCCTCTTTTTATGGCTGCATCTGACTCGCAGACAAATCCTTTGCACATGTGTGACCGAGAATCTAGCAAGGCAGTTCACACGCTCAGCTGTGTAGTTGAATGAACGGCCAACGTGGGCATGCACACCGGCATTACGGGGAACTATTAGATTGTGACACCAGCTTGTTAGATTAAGAAATAAACTTCCCTCGCTACGTTGTCAGCTTTTAGAAACCCTTTGAAGAAGACAGTTAAGCAAAAAACAGACAGAGGAATTTGCGTTAGTAGAGAAAGTGTATGTATGTTTATTATGTAATGATAAAATCACTGAAACCTTCAAATATAAAGCCACACACGGCATGATGCCTTTTTTTCAATATCCTGTGGTAGAATGCAGGAAGCACGTCAAGAGCTACTATCAAGAGTGTAAGTAAGGTGGACCCAACAAGGTGGCGGGAATTCATCTAGCTTTACTGGTGCGTTAGTGGTTGTGAGAAACGGAAAGCCATTTACAGACAGAGAGAATACCAAAACATTCATGCTTAATGTTGTCAATGAACGTTTTTGATGACTTTTTGAATAAAGATAATAAAATGGATAAAAGACACGCCTCTGTCGGCGAGAACAGTTCACGATCATGCCATCATGATGTCAAATCAAACTGGATTTTATTTTGAAAAAGAGTGCGTGAGACTTTTGGTATAAATGTGATGTCGTACTAAAAGTAAGATAAACATTTAAAACACTCAATTTCTTTCAAAAACATCTCAAGCAATGTTGTTTTTGGCAGCCATCTTTGTTTTAGTCTTTGTCTTTGGAACAAAATTTAATGGAAGTTTTTGTCTCATTTTAGTCATTTCTATATATTTTAGTTTTAGTGTTAAAAAAAAAAGCAAAAAATGACAAAAATTCTTACTCTAACAATCGCGTCTTTCTTACTGAGAATGATGCAGGTTATTTATTTAACCTTGCCGAGTTTTAACAAAACATCAAACATTGTAAAACTACGTAAAATAAATCTAAATTCTTGAGTGAGGAACGTTGTAACTTATTCATATTTATCTTGAAGTTAGCATGCTGTTTAAAAATCTGTGTAAAACTTTAAGTTTCTGACCACCCTGTTTTCACCATGGTGTGTGACTTCCTCATGGCTGCAGGTGTGTGTTGTGTAGACAGTGTGAACGTTGGAGTACTGTGAGGGGTGCGCTGCCGTGCCGCATTTCACAGACAGAGTTCACACACAATTGACATTTTTGTCTCGTAAACAGAAATTTGCAAACGTCTCGTCACATTTTCGTCACCAAAAAACTGCATTTATCTTGTTATTGTTATGTAATAAAAAAAAGCCTCGTCAACGATATCATTTCATTGTTGTTATCGTTGACAAAAACAACTCTGACTCTAAAAGTTTATATTTTAGGAATAAAACCATCCTGCTGCTCAGAAGTTCTCACTTCTTGTCTGGTTCATTCGTTTTATCCCTCTGCCGTTACCACAGCAACACACATCTCCATGGAAACCAACACACTATCTCATATCCTGTTAAACAGCTCAGTCAGAAACTCCACGGCCACCTCACCTAAACACTTCCATACTTCTATAGGAAGATCAGAATGAAACTTCAGACAGGATCTTCACTGAGAATGTCTGGATAGGATGAAATAGCCTTGAGACTGAAACCAGATCATCTTGATGAACTTTAGGGGGATTCCTTGTTGGTCCTGATGACTACACCAGGAAATAGTCTGAACTATTGTCCTTTAAACTTTTATTCAGTCAGACAACATATTGCACATGAATCTCAAAGCACCACGTTCTGACTTTTTTTGAAGTATATTTTGTCCACAGAAAAGAAAAGTCGATCTTAAAATAACCTCTGTACAGTGAGGTACCACCAGAGGTGCAGTATTTCTGTTGGAAAGTGTTCTTAGTAACAGTTAGTAGGGTGTGCAAGGGGGGATGGAAGACGGTAGGGTGATTGCTTTTACAGTCCTGTACCGTTTCCCTGATGGGAGAGGTCCTAACAGTTCGTTTCTTGGGTGGGTGGGGTCACTTACTGTGCACCTGGCCTCCAGCCAGAGTTTTTTTTGTCAACGATAACAACAACGAAATGATTTCGTTTTACAAAGTTTTTTTTTTTCATGACGTAACGATAACAAAATAAATGCATCTCTTTGGGGACAAAAATGTGACGAGACGAAAACGTAACAAAATAGGCGTCAGACTTTCACGTTTCTGTCTGTGAAAAGAAAAAATCACAGCGGCTGCATCTGTCTCTAACGGTGGCACGCCCCCACACACACAAACACACACACAATGCTGCACGTTCACACCGTCTACACAACACACCTGCAGCCACGAGAAAGTCACACACCATGGTGAAAACAGTAACAAAGAGACGAAAACGATGGCTGCCAAAAACAACATTGCCTCCTGCTGAACCCAAGAGCCGTAGACCAAGTCCAGCCTATGATTAGTATCCATTTAATGAAGCATTTCATTGTGTCACTGCGGTGTGTTTATACTGTGTGTTATCAGGGGCGTTGGATCGCTGTGTGATGGGAATCACAGCCGTGGAGATCTTGAACGCCTGCGACGAGCTGGCTCCAGCCACCGTGGACGCTCTCAGTCATTCCGCCGTCAACCTGAAGCAGGCCATGACGCGCCGCAGCCTAGCCGCTCTCAAGAACATGGCCCAACACAAGCTGCAGACGCTTGCTACCAACCTGTTGGCTGCTGACAATGCAGACAAGGTAACCATGGCAGCCGGCTCCTCAGTACCTCACCACAACTGGGCCATTAGGTACTGTCATAAAGTAAACAGTAATGTTTAATAGATCTGGACTCTTCCGTCCAGCTGAGTGCAATGGGACTTTTCCACATCTCCACTTCTTCCATGAATATGTAGCACATAGTATTCAGAGTATTGATGTAAAATAACCGTTCATTAAAGGTCTTACAAAGACCTCCGTGAAGCTGGCCCCTCGTAGAAAAAAATATTAACAAAAATATGTCAATTGTTTTTGCTGTAAATTTTTTTGTTTGTGCTACTTTAGGTTTTTTTTTATTTTAAGAAATACAATTTGGACAATGACGTCATCCAGCCTCTCATTCTGGTTAAAAAAAATAAATAAATTGGGCCGCCTAATTGTAGCCTGAAATAGGGACGTAGACCTTCAAATCGTATTTCTTTAAATAAAAAAAACTCAATTTTATTTTTTACTGCAAAAAACAGCACAAATGATCGTCTTTTGTTTATATATATTTTTAAGAGGGGCCAGCTTCACAGACGTCTTACAAAGTACTTTAGAACATTTACTAGGATGGCTGGGTCAATGGTTAGATTGGACAGATTGATGGTGGGGACTTGAAGAAGGAGGACTGGATAGTTGGTGGTCGGTTCAAACATGGAGATAAAGAGCTGTGAATCCTTCCCAAGTTACTATAGATGAAGAAAATCAATGTAAAAACCAAATCCAGCAGAGCAGTGAGGGTAACACGCTATAAGACTCATCGTCTGAGCAACAAAAAAAGGTTCTGCCCCAGCCACACCTTCGTCACATGATATCCGAGGCCAATTACACGCCTGCAGGAGACAAAGGAAAGGTCATGGTTTATTAGTGAAAGTTTCTCCTAAATGTCACAAGCATGAAATAATGCAGCTTTTCTAAAGATCCATCATTACAGATTTTACCAGCTCCCTTTTCTCTTCCTCCCTATTCATCGACCTGCGGGTCTGTCCATCGCCCGGCATCAGACCAGAGAAGATGATGCTGGACAGGACAACCTAAACGTTGTAAACAGGACTTGTGAGGATGATCTAGCACATGAAACAGGGTGTGCTGCTGAATGGAGGATTTTTTTAAGTTGTCAGGACATTTGATCTGAGTGTGTTTATGGTATCTGCCACTAGATGGCAGTGAGTCTTCACTCAACGAGTTAGAAATGATCGGAATGTTAATTATCGAACTATTTATTTCTAAATAAACTGTAACCTTCTAGAATGAAAGTAGGATGCAGATTCTTTTTTTTTTTTTTTTTTAAACTTTTTGTACGGTCTGGCGTGTTCTCTGTGTTCCAAGTCTATCACCTGTGTGTGTGTGTGTGTGTGTG
>CACRXE010000003.1:1684682-1737182 GCA_902685375.1 Neostethus bicornis | reverse complement strand
AGAGGTGTGTGCAGGCAGAATGGAAGGAATGAGAAAGTATCAGGTGTGACAGTGAGAGCAGCCATGAGACAGATGTGGAGGAACCAGGATGGACAGGAACATTTGGAGATAAAGTCAGAGACTGAGAGGAGAGAGAGGGATGGAAGGACTTGAAGGGAGTTGGTTTCATTTATTTATATGTGTGTGTTTAGAACCTCAAACAAAAGCAGTTTTTCTGGGCTTTTTTCTCCACTTTTTATTTTAATATAATTCTTTGTAGGTTTGAAAAAAGAATTTTTTTTTTACTAGTATTTACTGTGAGATATTCAGACTTCATGTGTTTTAGATCAGGTTTTATTTTCCTGACTGGTTTCAGGTTTTCTTTTCGTTGTATTACAGAATTCGCTGTGTTTTCTTTGTGTTTTGCTGCTAGTCATGTCCTCCTGTGTCGTTCGCTTGCATGGCTTCAGGCTTCTTTTCGGATTAAAAGCAGATAGAATGGCTGTGTTTCTGGCACCCTCCCCGTCCGTGACAGTCTTCCATGTTTTCTGTTAGTTTTAATGCGACACGTCTGTACGATGATGTACTTTCAGGAACGTAAATATGTATTTCAGACTTTGTATTGAAATGTCTTCAATTGAAAGATTTCAGGTTTTTGGGTCAGATTTCAAAATAAAAATGTGCAATTTTTTCTCCCAAATCTTTGATTTTTAATAACTTGGCCCAACCTGAAAGCTTTAACATCTGCTTTTCATTCTTTTGCTACAAACTCAATTTACAAACCTAAAATGTGTCTTTTTCACTATTTTTGAATTTTCTTTAATCATATTTTTGATGCTTTTTCTCTCCTAAGTAACATACATCCTCATGTTTAAGATCTGTGTGAATCAGAAAGGTGTGGCTCTTCATTTTAGACTTGTCTATATTTAAAGATATCTTTTTAATTTGGCTGTTTTTAAGTATTTTTTCTTTGAAGATTTTTCTTTTTGTGTCCTCAGAATTTTTTTTCCACAGCAGGTCCAGCCTTGTGCTAGTTTGGTTCTGTAAATCTTTATCTCTGTTGCAGAGGACGGACGGATGAATGAATGGATAGATGACTGGATGGATGGATGGAAGGATGAATGAATGGATAGATGACTGGATGGAAGGATGAATGAATGGATAGATGACTGGATGGATGGATGGAAGGATGAATGAATGGATAGATGACTGGATGGATGGATGGAAGGATGAATGAATGGATAGATGACTGGATGGAAGGATGAATGAATGGATAGATGACTGGATGGATGGAAGGATGAATGAATGGATAGATGACTGGATGGATGGAAGGATGAATGAATGGATAGATGACTGGATGGATGAATGGATAGATGACTGGATGGATGGATGAATGGAAGGATGGATGAATGGATAGATGACTGGATGGATGGAAGGATGAATGAATGGATAGATGACTGGATGGATGAATGGATAGATGACTGGATGGATGGATGGATGAATGGATAGATGACTGGATGGATGGATGGATGGATGGATGGATGGAAGGATGGATGAATGGATAGATGACTGGATGGATGGATGGAAGGATGGATGAATGGATAGATGACTGGATGGATGGATGGAAGGATGAATGAATGGATAGATGACTGGATGGATGGAAGGATGAATGAATGGATAGATGACTGGATGGATGGATGGATGGATGGAAGGATGAATGAATGGATGGATAGATGACTGGATGGATGGATGGAAGGATGAATGAATGGATAGATGACTGGATGGATGGATGGATGGATGGATGGATGGAAGGATGGATGGATGACTGGATGGATGGAAGGATGAATGAATGAATGGATAGATGACTGGATGGATGGATGGATGGATGGAAGGATGAATGAATGGATAGATGACTGGATGGAAGGATGAATGAATGGATAGATGACTGGATGGATGGATGGATGGATGGATGGAAGGATGAATGAATGGATAGATGACTGGATGGATGGATGGATGGATGGATGGATGGATGGATGGAAGGATGGATGGATGGATAGATGACTGGATGGAAGGATGAATGGATAGATGACTGGATGGATGGAAGGATGAATGAATGGATAGATGACTGGATGGATGGAAGGATGGATGAATGGATAGATGACTGGATGGATGGATGGAAGGATGAATGAATGGATAGATGACTGGATGGATGGAAGGATGGATGAATGGATAGATGACTGGATGGATGGAAGGATGAATGAATGGATAGATGACTGGATGGATGGAAGGATGGATGAATGGATAGATGACTGGATGGATGGATGGAAGGATGAATGAATGGATAGATGACTGGATGGATGGAAGGATGGATGAATGGATAGATGACTGGATGGATGGAAGGATGAATGAATGGATAGATGACTGGATGGATGGAAGGATGAATGAATGGATAGATGACTGGATGGAAGGATGAATGAATGGACGGATCCTCTCATGTCAAACAGTGGGGAGGGTGGGTGTCCAGGAATGCTTCATCTATGACAGTGGGTTTTCTTTGATCGGGTGCTTCATGTCCACCAACAGAGATCAGGATTTACTGAGCTGCTGCGCTAACCTGCTGGAAATGAATCTGAAGCTGATCTGTTGGATCATGCTGGATTTCTTTCATTTCTCTCCTTCTGTCACCCTGGACCACTAACGACTTCTTTATCAGACTGCTCTCCACCTTATCACGGTGGGATTGTGTGGGTGATGACATCTTTCTAACCTGTTCTCGACTATTTCTCTCCTTCTCTTCCTCTACAAGCTGCTGTAGCTGCCAACACAAGCTCTGCTGCCACTGCTGGGGCTTTAGGGGCTCCTGGGGGCCTTTCTCAAGGGGCCCCTGGCTCCCCCAGCCTTGGCCCTGCTTCTTATAACATCCCCTCAGTCAACGAAGGTACACACTGATCTGATGGGTGCCACTTAGGAAAAGTCTAGTGGTTCTTTTTGATTTCTTAGTTCATTCTTTGCTCCTACCTGAAGAGGGCTTTAGGTGTCATTTAACATCATTCTTTTCCTTTAGCCTTTACTTTTTTTTTTCTAGCAGATCTCTCTCTTGCTTTACATTTTCTCTCCTTTTCCACTCCATTTTTTTTCTTGCATCAGTCCTGTTTTTCCCTGCAGCCAGTGTTTGGCTTCCATCTCTGGTGTCTAGCTCTAGGTTTTTGTAGTTTAGTGGTCCTGGTTTCTGTCTACAGTGTTTGTCTGCTTGTCAGAACTCAGTTCAGTTCACTCTTAAACCAGTCAGCTGAAAACATCTGTAGTTTTTTTTTTCTCCTCAAGTCTGAATCATAGAAAGCAATAGTATAAAAATGATACTGGTTTATCAGAATTTGTTTGAGCTTCCAGTTTTCATCCATAATATTGAAGTCAAATCAAAACAAGTTAGTCATGTTTTATGTACTTTTTCCTGTAATGAATTCTCAAGTCATGAACATAAAGCGATAAGTCATCTGCATATGTGCAGACTTTATGCATCTAACTGATGTGTTTAAGAGTATACTGAAACCAGTTCTTCTGATTTGGTCCTAACGTATCGTGCAGTCTTCTTTGCTTTCTCCTGTCAGCTGTTTGTCTCTGTGTCCATGAGTTCTGATGTTTCAATGTCTTTTTCAATGTCTTTCTACTGTTTGCATGCTTGCTATTTCAGTCATGTGTAACTCCTGGACGGGGTATGGGCCTTGGTTAAGGACAATATCTCCATGCAACAATAAGACAACTAAAGGATGGAAAGAAACTGGAAATTGCCTTGTTTTTGCTTGCATCCCTTCTCCAAGAATGTGAGGCCCTTCACATATCGGACCTCTTTGAGCAGGATATGCTGTAAAACATGGTGGAATGATAACAGAGTTTAATCCTTGTAATCTCTTTTTGTGTCTAATACCCTCTCTCATGTATTATCAAGGGCTCTAGATTTGTTGTACAAAGTATGTCTTATTTGGATGTTGGCTTTAGCCAATGAGACTTGTTGCCCCATCCACATGTAACATGAATATGTTGTTAAATTATTGACACGCTTTATGGAATGACGTGCCGTGTCATAGCTTCTGAGTTCTGGTTGTACAGTAAACAGAGACCAAGTTGTTTTTTATGATTAGAAAAAGGAAGCATGCACACAGACTCGTTCCCTATCTTGCTATGCAGTAAGACTTTAGGACATTTTATTTTCTGTCGTGCTGGAACAGAATGATAAAAACTGTCCTGCAGAAACAAACCGCACTTTTCTTATTTACATCAAAAGAATATTTTGACAGGCGAAAACCTCTTTGATGCATTCTCGTTTTTGAGTTGGTAAGACGTATCAGATTTTGTGGATTAATGTGTTGTTTACAGTCTAAACCAAGTTACAGCATCAAATTATTAGAATATGTTCCATCAGTTATTGATTTACACATTGTATTTTTTAAATAGACAAGAATTTTCTTTTCTTTTGGCTAACATTCTAATTTAGCTAACTATCCCGCTAACTTAGCTAGCATGATAAAGGAATCAGCGTCACCTTTCTGCAACAAGAAACAACGGCCAAGAAATAGAAAATGAATTAGACTATTCCACTCCTGCTCAGTCAGATTTTTAACGGCCTCGCTAAAGAAGAAAGGCTGACCAAAAACATCAAATTTCAACACCAAGTGATATCCTCTGCTAAAACTGAATGTGGACAGTCTTTAAAGAGGAGGAATTGGGCTTTCTCTGGGTAATAATTATATTATTTATACTTAAACCTGGTATCTTTTGTTAACTCAAAAACGCAATATTTGCCCAATTAGTTCTGCCATAGATACGTGAGGGGAGGGAGAGCACTACCCGAGTGGACTTTTTTAATATCCACGATCCATCGTAACTGCTTTTTTGTTATAACAATTTATTTGTTTTATAAACATCAAATTCAACAAGAATGTTTTTCCATTTTTCGTTTCTGCACGACAGTAACTTTTTAGATGCTTTAAATTGAGGTTGACTGATTTTTTTCTTCTTCTTCTTTTCTAAAATGTTGACTCAATGTTTTCAATCTAGAAACATGTTTTCAAAAAGGTTGTGACACTTTAGTTTGACACTCTTAAGTGTCAAATATAGACCAACACAAGGGACATCAGATCTTCTGTCTGTTTACGTCTAGATTCAAACTAAATCAACTATAAACTGTCTCCAATTCTTAATCCAATTAGATTAGAGTTTTCTTCCCAATAAAATGTGGATGAGAAAACAGACACCAGTAAAGACGGAACCCAAAAGCAGAACTCGGACCGTGTCATAGAAACATTAAACTAAGCATTTTGGTGCAACGTGGAATTTTTCCAGAAATGTTGGATCCATTTTCTGGTTGTGTTAAACCAAGAGGATTGTAATCCAGGGATTACTGTATGAACCTGTGACCAGATGTTACAGTTATCGCTAAAAAGTTGAGGGCTGGGCGTTCAGGTACACTCTGGATATCACTACAAACTTCAAACCTGAATGATTGGACCCATGGCCCTTACTGAACATAAAACGGACTAATTTGTCAAACTATCAGAAATATTCTGTATTATTCCTCCTGGTTTCTTGAGTACGTCTTCATACAAATATCGTCTCTACACGATCAGTCATTGAATGAAAAACCATCTAGAGGCAGCCAGTGAACACTGACAAACTGACATCAGATTAAAAAACTTTAATAATGAGAATAATATAAAGCCTTTGAAAAATATCCAGGTTTTCACATTTTAAAATTTAAAGTAAACAAATTGTTGACGATAAAGCAGACTACAACCAATCAGTTTTTAAAACATCACAAGGAAGCTTCCAAGTTTTTTAAATGCATAGTTTCTCAAACTGAATATAAAATATTGCATTTTTCTTGTGTCACACTTTTCTTTTGAAAACAGACATCTGTTTTACTTCCTTGTAAAAAAAAAAAAAAAAAAACTATCTGTCAACCTCTGTGAAGATGTGTTGAAATTCTAACGCTTGAGTTTTCTCCTTATGTCTGACTTGTGAAGGTAAGTGAAGACCACGGCAAAGAAATTTATGGACTGAAATTTCTTTCCTGCCTTATTCGGTGTCCATCATGCACACATGCATTTTTTTATGGAAGCCATATATTGAGGCAATATATGTGATGAGGTGCTTGGTAAATCTGGAATCAGCAGAGAAACATTTAAGTCCATTTTTATCACAGACCTAAACATTTTTGGCTCCCACCTAACAGCTGGATTGAAACCATTTCTTACACACTTCAGACGGTCATCAGTAACTCAGGATAATGCGTAAGGTTTATCCTGAAAATCTCATTGTTTTGTGATGTTTAGAGTGAAACAGTACACGGTATGGTCCTAAGGCTTTACCTGATCCACCTGGATGTGCTGTACATCTCTTCCATCAGTCTGCTTAGAAGGATTGGTGACAAACCGACACTTCAACATCGTAACAATGATCCCATTTGTTGTTTAGCTGTTGTTAGTAAGAGGACGGTTCAGAGCGTCGTTGCTGTGACTGTGTGACGAAGTCACTGCTGTCACATGAAACTATCAGAGCAAGCCTCGTCATTTGTGTTTTTATGTGACAGCAGTGAGATTTGTGTACAAGGATGAATGCTTTGTTCAGACACTCATCGTCCCTCCTGACTGTCTGTGTGTGCACAGGATGGAGTCAACTGGCCGCCATGCACTGCGTCATGCTACCTGATCTCCTCGGCCTGGACAAGTTTAGGCCTCCTCTGCTGGAGATGTTGGCGAGGAGGTGGCAGGACCGCTGTCTGGAAGTATGTAAAGCTCCAAGCCAGCCATTACACACACACAGAGGAAACCAGATCTATTTTTTTTTTTTAATTATTTTTAAAGGTACGTGAAGCAGCTCAAGCACTTCTACTAGCTGAACTGCGAAGGATCGGCCAGTCAGGACGGAAGGATACGATTGACATGTGGGCTCCCTACTTACCCCAATATGTGGACACAGTCAGCTCCCGTAAGTACCCAAAAGACTGAGAAATACTTCTTACATCTCCCAGTCCGCCTCCATCCATAAAAAAAACGCAGTAAACATTTGAAACATCTCTGCACCCCCCTTTTTAACTTAATAGCTGCTTAATTTCTTCTATAATTTTTCATGATGAGTGTGTGTTTACATTTTCATCTACGAGGCACAAAATTACAACAAAGTTCAAACTTGTGTAAAAGAGGAAATGATGAGTTTTATTTCTAGTTCTTTTATTGTGATGTGTGAGTTTAGAACAGGAAGTGGTGGATGGTAGTGGTGTTCAGATGGATTCTCCCTTGTTATTCTTCCTGTTTCCATCCATCTGTGCCCAGCTATACAAATGTCTCCCTCATACCTTTTCTGCTCAAACGACCCCGGGCGAGCGTTAGAAAAATCTGTAAATAGCCCGCATTATTACAGAAGACGCTGGGTTGAAAGCGCATTTAAAAAAGTTGCAGTTAATACACCTGAAATGATGGTACATATTGTGACATATTTTAGACATATTGTGTTTTCAATTCTTATCTCATAGCATATCTAGACTATCTTTTGTTAGCCCAGAAATACAATTTTTACCCAAAAGAAAAAGCTTATAGATACTTTTATTCCATTTCACTCCTCTTTTGAGGCTGCCAAAGCAGTGTCTAGTGCATCTAGTTAGTAAAGCTTGCACATATTCTTTTATAATCTTATTTCGATACATTTACACAGAAATGACTCGCCTCATTGAAGCTGAGCGTGAGCAGAGCATGTGAACTAAAATACTTCCTGTTTACATTGGCATGTGGGTGTGGCAGAGAACAAAATCCATGGCCTTCTAATGGTATCCAAATACTGGACGGGAGAGATTGCAAATTTCTCAAACATGCATGAATAAAATAGAAAACAAGTTGAGGTGTCTGGGGGAACCGCCCAAGCATGGTAGGAACCTCCAGAGAGACGATTTTGCAGAAAACCTCCTTTAAAATTGAAGTTTACAAAGCTCGCCTGGACTGCGTTCTCTTCTAGAGAGAGCAGTATTGTGATAGACGGACTTCCCAGTCTGACTCTCCGTTACGCTGCACAGTCTCTGGTGTCCCACATCTGGCTATAGTTAGACCTGCTGATGGGAAGAAAGGTGAATCTCCACCTTCTCTTACTAGAAACAGCATTCTAAAATGCTGCATGTTCAGGAGTCGCCCTGCGGTTGCTGAGGATGCTGGGGATTGCTCAGGGGACCAGTTGCCATAGGAACGGACACTGGTCAGTGTTGTGTTACCACAGCAGTACCGCAGGCGGGGGAGGTGAGGGGAAGGAGTGATGGACCGGTGACCTCAGGGGATGGAGCGGGGGAGGGTTTGAAGAGACAGAAGGAGCGATTGAGATAGAGGGAGGGTAAAGGGTCATTGAATTTGATCTGTGTGTTGTGCAGCTGTACTGTAGCGAGCAGTAATATGACTCTTGTTGGAATATTATTGAAAAGCAATGTTTAAAATCACCGGCTTTTTGGTTTGAACTTTCATCTTTATTTAAAATGTTTTTAAAATTATATTTCTGAATAAGTTTGAAAGAATAACAGAGTTTGAGTTCCTTTTTATTTGAAGTTGCCAGTTACATGACAACATCTCGTCATGAGGACAGCCAATCAGACATTTATTGTTCTTCACTTTTATTTTGATAAAATACTTTCATAAAGTGGTGTTTGTTTTTTGTTTTAATATTTTCCATAAGAGTAAAATTTTAATACAAAGAAAACAGACGAGATGCTTTCTTGTTCTCCTTCTTGGCTTTGTTTTGGAGGAGGCTTCACGGTTTCCTTCATGTGTCTCCTGCATGTCCTCCTTCACTACTTCCTCTAGACGTCCTCCCTGGTAGTTTCTACCCTCTCTCTCCTCAGTCTGAACCATCTTAGTCTGGCCTCTCTAACTTTCCAAAACCTCAAACTTAGTATTTGGTCCTTGCCACGTCTACTTTCATCCTCCTGTCTACTTGCCTTAGTCTTCTCAGGGTCTCACTTCTTCTTAGAACAAAAAAACAACCTGCTACTGCTAGATCTGATCACTTACAAATATGTCTGATATAGACAGGGATGAGGCTTGTTCATAATGACAAGCTGAGATCACTGACCGTGTCCAGAAACACATCCGCCCAAATTTTGCTTCATAAAATGTTCGAACAAATCCTCGAAGACGTTCAGATGTGCTAGTGAGTTCCATGGGGATACCAAAACGTAAAGGGTGGACTTACACACTCCATTAAAGCAAGTTCCACGGCATTGTTTAACCTCACACATGCATGATCACACACAACTGAGGAGCTTTGATCACAGACCTGGAGGCTCAGCCTCTGTAGCATTCATCATCTGTTGTGATAGATTCACCTCCCCTACTTCTCCTTTATTAAAGTGTTTGTCCCCATTTGATTTAGTTTAACCAGTAAATGGGACCTGCACATCAAAGGTCCAACCAACTGCTCTGAAAACATGTCTGATAGTTATTTTTATTTGTTAATGTTTTATTTTAGGATATTAAATTGTTTTTCAATATAAACATATAGTTTTTGAACAGCAGCGGTACCAGGATGGACTCTTGGAGAATTCCACATGTAGGTTTGATCGCTTTCTGGAGGTACCAATAAAAACTGCTCTGTATTTTGTTCTTGTGATCAGTTAGCTTGATCCATCGGATTGTTTCTTTTTCTCCACGGAAACAGTCTGACCTCCCTGTATTGGGGTTCATTCTCCCCACAGCGGGCGGTTACTTTATGCTCTAACCAATCACTTCTTTTGGTTGGAACCCAATGTGAAAGCTGAAAATTTAAACTTTGACCAAATTTCGTTGTCAGCAGAATAAAACCCCCTAAACACTCTTTAAATTCTTTATCCCAGGAATCATTGCTTACACAGACCGTATAGCACAGTCTACTTCCATGTTTAGAGACGGAGCTACAAACAGATCAAGATGGACACTTTTGTTTGACGTCTTGTTGGCAACTCTATTTGTCGATTGGCCAGCTGTTTTCAGGGGGTTCTCACTTGTAAGCAAATGTATGCAGTCCCTGACCTAGTAGCAGGAATAAAAAGAAATAGAGGGGAAACGTTAGGTGGGACCGGTCTGGCTACTGATCAGGCAGAAGGCATTTAAGAATGATGTGTGGTTTAGAATGATTAGAAAACACACGATCAGCACAGCAAGAAGTAAATAAAGCAGAACCAGGAGATCACTGGTCTTAGTTTACTTCTCGGGAAGGAAAAGTTTCATTTTGAGTCGGTAAAATGAACCCATTTTTAAGAATCTGATCATCTCTTCAGAAGATTAAGAAAAACTTTGCTACTGTGGAAGAAAAAATAAAAAGTACTGAATAGATGGAGATGGACTCTGATCTGAAATTCCTCTGCCTCGTCAGCAGCGTACTGGATTTAAGTGTCACCTGAAATGTTGGATCTTTGCCATTTTTTTGCTTTCTGTGGTTTCGAAGCTCCCGTTTAAACCAAACTGGCCGTCCACCTAAATCAATAAAGGCAGGATGCCCAAGACCTCAAACGTGTCTGGGCTTTTCTGGTTTTGGATTGATGATTAAATATATAAATAATAATAGACGGGGGGACGGACAGAGAGAGACATGACGATCATCTGATTTTTAAAAACACATCTTATCTTAAAACATTGATGAAAGATAAAAAAAAAAACAAAAAAAAAAACACAGACGGAGGAGGTCCTGAGGTTAACAAGGCATGCTGGGAGCCATGTGTCATGGCTGACATGACAAGCTTGACCTTGGAGATGCCCCTCCCTTCACCAAACCCCCCAACCTGCCCATATCCTGCCTCAGAAGCTGAGGAAATAATGTCTCTGTTGTAATGAGGTGAAACATGACTGTAAACCAAACTGGTCAGTTTGAGTTAGTTTATGAGCAGACTTTGTGTTTCCAGATAAACTGTCGACAGATAAACTGTACATTTCATTTGAGGCTGTAAATACAGTGTTACATGCATCAAGTTCAAGTAGTTACTAGTTCCACTAGTAACTAGTTACACTAGTTACTAGTCCTACACCGAGCTCATGCACTGCTGCTGTAAAAACATTGGAAAATGGGCGTGTTGTAGAACAAAATCCCTGGGCAAGAACTAATTGGTGTTTGGATAGTATCTGAATACTGCACAGGAAATCTAAAAAAATGATTCAAACATGAATGAATGAAATAAAAAAACACTTCAGGTATGTTTTTGATGCAGAATTAACGGATAAATATGTTAAAAACCTACAAAA
Organism: Neostethus bicornis; assembly: GCA_902685375.1. Classification (NCBI taxonomy): domain Eukaryota; kingdom Metazoa; phylum Chordata; class Actinopteri; order Atheriniformes; family Phallostethidae; genus Neostethus; species Neostethus bicornis. The sequence continues at coordinate 1,725,960 of CACRXE010000003.1, read as the reverse complement.
AGTGGATTTCACATGAAACCCACTTGAAAAAAGTAGTATAATTTGCTTCCTCCAATAATCTGACTCCTCCTTGAATTGTCACCTCACTGTGTTAGAAAGATTTGTGGCCCAAATGATCCCGAAGCCCTGTTTTCCAGGGTCACTCATGGCAAACAGGTTCCAGGTAAGGGGCCAGACAAAGAGCGGCTTGCAAAACCCTTATGAGAAGAGTAGCCAAGTTTTCCTTGTCCAGATGCGGGTCACTACTGCCCCCCTCTGGAGCCAAGCCCAGGGATGTGGGTTGCCTTAGATGATGGAGAACAAAGCCGGTCAGACCTGGCAGTGAGGGTCTGCTGAGGCCGTCTGGTAGATCCTTTCACCAGACTCACACCTTGTAATTAAACAAAGCTTCTCACAGGTACCAGAGGAGGTGGGGGATATCGAGTCCGAATGGACTCTGTCCTGCACCTCTATTGTCAAGGTGGCAAACCAGACTTGTAGATGTCTGTGCCTGTCGTGGCAGCTGGTGAACACCAGTAGGGAGGAATGCCGTCAAGCTGAAGGAGTCCTACTGGGTCTTCTCGTTCTGTGGGATTCCTGAGGTACCCAACAGGTGTCGATGGGCAAAGTGGAACACCGCTTCGATGGTCGCTGAGGCTAAAGCCTGGGCAGAGTTCAGAGAGGGCTGAGTTGGAGGATGCAGGTTACCTGGGTTTCCCAGTTGGGCTGTGTCCCCTTCAACCTGGCCCCAGATAAAACAGTCGACAAAGGACCGGAACATTAAGTTGAAAATTCGATTCTGTTTGAATTCAATCATAACAAACAAGTTACTTAAACAGGAAGTCGGCCATTTTGAATTAGTTACCATTTCAGAAACCTCCTTAATGAGAGGCTACAGTGTTAACCAGCCCACACACACACACACACCTGTAGTCATCAGAGACAGGGTACGTGGAACTGAAGGATTACGAAGAAAAATCCAAATCAGCCATTAATTGTGTTTTAATTAGGTTTTTATCAGCTTTAACGTGGGCACGCCTGCTTATTTGGGTATAAAGTTAACGACGTGTCTCTGTAATTTAATTAGATTATGTTAAGCAGGATTTATCAGTGTAATTAAAGTCATTTGAATGAATGGAATGGGTCGTGTGTGTTGTCATTTTTCTGTCACTGTAATGAATGAAAGTTGATTTTTATTTGGAGAGAGACGTGTAATTAGGACATGAAGTCGTTAAGGGGCTGTTTTCACCCACATTTCCTTCTTTTCTCACCTTAACACGCTTCATTCATTAACAACGCTCCATTTGTTAACCCCAGCCACTAATGAAAAGCCACTTTTAATTGGCAATCGAGAGATAGTGCTAAATGAAACGATGTGTGTGTGTGTGTGTGTGTGTGTGTGTGTGACAGAAAAAGCAGTGGATTTAATTAATCCTCCAGATAACAAGAGACCCTATAAAGCTTTATTAGCTCCTTAACCAGGACATTTAGCCTGTTAATGACCACACACAGAAAGACTTTCAACATGTGTAAGCTTGGGCTTTTTTTTTTTTTTTCCAGCCGCGACCACCACTGAACCCTCACCTGCAGCCCCGCCCCCTTCTGAGCCTCAGCCAGTAGAAAGCAAAGCTCCAGAGGAAGAAATGGACGTGACGGATGATGACATCACAGCAGGTAAGAGTACTCATAACCAATCGGATAAGAGATGGAACGCAAAATCCGTTTTACATGTTTTATTGGGTTCGTTAGATAAATAGAAACAAGCAGGCTTGTAATTAGTTAAATCAGAGTTCTAGTTAGTTATTATTTGTATGATAACTATTTAGGCTGAACCCAAAACATCTGGAATCTTTTTTTAAAAGACATTTTAAAGGTTTTACTGGACTCTTCTGTCAGTTTCCTAATCTGCTGGTTTGGAAACATGACGACCAATCAAAAAGAATATTTAGCTTTGTGTCTTTGTGTCCTACTGAGAAGGAGGGAGAGGGAGGGGGAGAGCGAGAGAGAGGGACAGGGGAGGAGGACGGGGGACAGAAAGAAAGAAAGAGATGAGGTGTGGGTCTTAATGACATCCCTCGACACACTGAGGACATAATTACAACATGCGCTTAGTGTGTGTGTGTGTCTGTGTGTTTGTGTGTGAGAGCGCGCACACCTCAGTTCCATCACTGAGCAACAAATGTCATCACCTGCACATTGTGAACTCTGTCTGTGTGACGGGGGAGAAAAAGATAGATGTGATCTGTCTGTCACCGTGGTAACCGCCTCCGTCTGCTTCCCTCTCTCACTAAGACTGTAAACAGAACCTGGACATCCACCAGCGGGGACTCCAAAAACATCTCACCCATAGAAAAGATTAAAAAAACAGTCAGTCTTGTCGTCATGGTAACCATTCTGTCTGTTCAAGTTAACATCTGGCCAATCAGATGTAGCGACTGGGATGTTTGATTGACAGATTTGACTTCATCAATGGCAGCAGGAAACCAGACTTTGACGGATTGGCAGGAGTTAGGGTCTCCAGTGGCAGGGGAGCGTACCCTCAAAAAGCTGCTGGTTGTTCTGGCTCCAACAATTAAACACGACCCAGGGTTCGACTAAAAATGGCTTTGAAGACTATGGGTGATGTCCCAATCACTAGCCCCGCCCCCCTGTCTGTGGTTTTCAATGTGTTCGTTTTCTTTGCTCTACTCAATAATATTTTGTATCTTTGATCGTTTCCACTGATGATTGATTAAAACGGGGAAGCAGCTCATCAGACTTTAAAAGAAACGTTTTTTACTCAGGAAACTGGAAGTCTCGAATAATCTCGTGATGACTTGTTTTCTAACGTTATTGGCCACGACCGCGTTCGTCCGCTGCTCCGTATAAACGATTAAATGTAACTCTGAGAAGTTTTTTACTACCATCTTTAACGTCCCGTGGTAGTGAGTTCTGAAAGATCCACTTTCACAGTTTAAAAAATAAATGTAGACATTTGTTACATTTATCAAAAAAATGGTGAAAGAAAAGTAAAAACCAGAATGTTTTGTTTGCATGTTGTAAGATTGAATGTTATTTTAGCAGCTGTGAGAACCGTCAGCCTCGGACTGGATCTCCTTACGATAAGGGGTGATCGTAAGGAGTTTAAACCTGCTGGTCCAGTGTTCTGGTGTGTTAGACTGGAAATACACTTAACCTTCAGATGGAGTCGGACGGCCGCCCCGCTGGAAGGACACACACTGTTTCAGGACAATTTTTTATCAACTTAATTCTGTTTGCAATTATTTGCTGAGATTTGCAGTCTCCTGACATTTTGTGTTGGAACCGTGTTTTTCCTCCAGACTCCAAAGCTTCTCCACACACTGGTTTTATGGACTGCTAAATGAAGTTGTCCTTTCTCTGTTGGGATTTTACCAGTCTGTCATTGATTAGCACTGGAGGCAGACATCATGGTGCTGGGAATACAGGCCTGAAAAAGTTACTGCTCTGATTTCCTCCATGTCAACACTTCTTCCTCCGTCTTTAGAATCAAACGTTTTAGTGAGTAAGGGTAACCATGGTGACCTATTTTTATAAATAACATTTAAAAAGCAAAGAAAAGAATAAACAAGTCAAAATTTGACAAAAATATCAGTGGTATTTTGTATTTATGTTGTGGAAGGAGGAGGAGGAGCCAAATGCAGGACAACAAAACAGTTCGGTAAGACAAAAAGTCTAATGACGCTGTAAGGCGGGAGGCACGGGATCAAAGTAATAACAGTGATCAAGGATGTAACTCATGGTCAGGAAGGAAGGGATGGTGGTGAACCAACGTGGAAGTCAGGAGAGACTGCCTTTCTTGAAGAGGCGGAGCTCAAATACCAGGAGAACATGGTAAATGTCCCTCAGGAACCAGAAGGAAAAGAATAACTTTGGACATGCAACCAATTGTTCAAAGTCTTTAACATCATCTTAAAACGTCTCATTTATCAAAGTTGTGTGCAGCTAAATGTAGGTGTAGAGGAGGTGAACGACCAAAAATAATGCACTCATCCAGATTGATCAGACTGATGTGACCGGACCGTGCACCAAATCAAGAGGTTGTGTCTATTCTGAAATGATTAAACATCACTGTAATATATAACAGACTTATCACAATCCATTTGACAGAACAGGAGGTCTATAAATAAAATCATATTCCTGGCCAAAGTGGAGGAAACGGCAAGAACCAGTGTTTACTGAAAAGTGACTCCCAGTTTTTATCCACTAAAACCAGCATAAAAATATCAATACAATCAAACAAAAAACAGTTTAAGACTTCCAAAAGCTTTAACAAGATCATATTATTTATTTGATATTTTTGCACACCTGTTTCAAAGCAAGTTCCTAGCCTCTGATATTCTTCATTAATATGGCAATAAAAGCATTCTGATATCTAATGCTGAACGTTGATCCTTTTACAGACTCAGCCATCAGCACTGGTAGGAAATGTTTGAGATGGTTTGAAGATTCTTTTAAAAGATTTGTGTTTATTTTCTGTAATCTGGAGACCACTTCCAATCTCCATGAAGCTCCAGTGATCTATTATAATCTAGAGAAAAGATGTTGGTGATCTTAATTATTCTGATGTCCTCTTAAAGGTTAGACTTTCTATCTGTTCTCCTTTTTTATGACATATTCCAGTGATTAGGTGGGCTGCCAGCCCTTTCTCTAATAGATTTCTTCCTTCAGACGTAATGCCAATCCTGCACGAGCCTTTTTATCCCATTCATCCCTTGTTTTATGAAGATTTAGCTGGGCGGAGGCGAGGACTGAGGGGAGCTCCTCTGTCCCCCTCTTTCCTTTATTGAGTTATGTTTTGGAGTAGCTTGGCCAACAAATAGAATTTAGATGCAATGTCATTATAATAGATCTGCCGGGTGGGAGGCAAGCGGATCGATTAGGTTTCAAAAATCAATCAGTCTCCAGGTACCGGCCGGACTCTAAAAACCTCACGTTTTACTTATTCGTTAACTTTTGGAGCTGAAATTTGTTTCAAAACTACAGGTTTTCTTATTAAAATTAGAGCGTAAGCGATAATAATCTTCTAAGTGATGGTGTCAGTCGGTCTGTTTGTTTGTAGAACACAGTAATTCATCACTTCTAGTTCCAAGTTACCTGATAAACCATCCAAAGAAAACATTTTTAAATATCTTGCTAACAAACAGAATAACTGCTCGGTGCATTGTTGTTTTTGGCAGCCATCTAAGTTTTAGTTTTCGTCTTTGGACAAATTTTAATTTAAGTTTTAGTCACGTTTTTGTCACGAAAACCCAAGAGTTTTTGTCTAGTTTTCGTCAGAGAAGAATTAGAACGTTTTTAGTCTAGTTTTAGTGTAAAAAAAAAAAAAAAAAAAAAAAAAAAAAAAAACTTTAACAGGCGTGTCTTTATTACTGAGAATGATGCAGGTTGTTTGTTTTTTAAAAAAAAAAACTGCTGAGCTTTAACTTGCGCAAAACAGCGAACATTGTAAAACAACTTAAAATAAATATAATTTTTTCAGTGAGTGAGGAACGCTGTAACTTATGTTTACTTAAAAATGACACCTCTTAATAACCCTGTAAACAAAGTAAACATTGTACTGTAAACAAAGTAAACATTGTACTGTAAACAAAGTAAACATTGTACTGTGTCTTTAAATCAGTCGTTAGCAACCAAGCTAACAGGAAGTTAGCAGCCCCGACAAGCTAGCATTAGCTTGAAGTTAGCATGCTGTTTAAAACTTTAAGTTTGTGACCACCCTGTTTTCACCATGGTGTGTGACTTCCTCATGGCTGCAGGTGTGTTGTGTAGACGGTGTGAACGTGCAGCATGGTGGGGGGCGTGTCGCCGTGAGAGACAGATGCAGCCGCTGACAGAAATGTGAAAGTCTGACGCCGATTTTGTTACGTTTTCGTCCCGTCAGCAGAAACTTGCAAACGTCACGTTATCGTCACCAAAATTTTGCATTTATTTCGTTATCATTAAGTTATCGTCATAAAAAAATGCTTCGTCAACAAAATCATTTCGTTTTCGTCATCGTTGACGAAAACAACACTGGCTCAAGCGAACCGCGGTGGAAACTACGAAAACTTCTGAAATGAAAACAGAGCCAAACCAAACTTTGCAGCTGGTACGGTCCACTTCATACCAGTACATAAACACCATAGTAGAAAGAAAAGCTTCTGTATATATTTAATATGCTTTTTGTTACTGAAGGTACTATTGATTACAGTAACTGATTACAAAAGAACCACACATCTCTCCATCCAGATTCCAGCTATAGTGTAAATGTCTGATTTAATGTGTTGTTGAGTGAAAGCTCGATAGTGCGGTTTTAACATAGATGGTTGTTCCATGTGACACTTCCAGGGTTGTAATGTCAGCAGGTTAAGTTTTTTGAAGCTGGTTTTCTTTCTGTAGACCACGTTACCTTACCTATGCATTCTTTGGAAACTTTTTAGAGATTCTGGGAGGTATTTTATCTCTAATTCTGTTATCTACTGGCCCGGCCTGGCCCGAGAGAAGGATGCCATCTGTAATCCATTTATCAGTGGCGGCCGGCGGGCCTTCTTCCAAATGACAGCTGGCCTTTAGCAATCTCATTAGAACAACAGCAGGATATAGTATGGAAATATGGGGGGAGGGGGCTTTGGAAGATGCTCTGTGGAAGAAACATAGGAGAGAAAATGTAAAATGACACTTGGAGCCATTTGGTCAAAAACAAAAAAATGCAACTCTGAAAAAATTCCTCCTGGAATTAAGACCGTTAGAGAGCAGGAAATAAAGACAATTTATTCTGGTTTGTTACGTTAAACACCAGCAGAGATTCAAATGTTTTTTTAGGTAAAGTTTTCTAACTTTTTGGACTGTATTGTTGCTAAAGTTTTAATACAACTATTGTTTTTACAGGACCATCTTTTTTTTGTCCAACTTCCAACATGTTTATATTTATTACACTTAATACAGTTTTTCACTCATTAGATTACTAGATACTGCCATGTGATTGGCTGTCTGGATTACTACATACTTCCACATGATTGGCTCTCTACATGACTAGATACTTCCACATGATTGGCTCTCTACATGACTAGATACTGCCATGTGATTGGCTGTCTACTCAGTCAGAGTTTTTTATAGGATGTGTAAACATTCTTTTTCTGTTAAAAGAATAGAAAGAACTTGTCATTTAGAGTTTTCTAATCTACAGATAAAGAGCTAGAGAGCGAAACAGGAAGCGTTGTATTGATAGAGAGTGATGGGAAGAGTGTGTGAGGTGTCTGTAAACACAGTGTTTTTATTTTGTTCTTATTGGGCCTTTGATTCAAAGAGATTGCATCTCCTGCTGTTGTGTTTACACACACTCACCTGTCTCTGTTTTTACCCACCTCCCTTTTCTTTCTTACTCTTTTTTTTTCTTGTATCATTCATTATCTCTTCATATCTTTCGCTCTATCCCTTCACTATTTTGCTTTGTCTCTCTCTCTCTCTTACCGTCTCTCACTCCTTCTCTCTGCTGCACGCCATTCCCCACTGAGATGACCCCGTCACTCGCTGGCTCACAAAGGAGGTTATTTCAGGGTCGCCTCAGTGAACACAATGAAAGGAAACATGTTGCCATGTTTAACTTCCTCATCTGCGGTCTTTCTGCTTTTTGGAAGCTCTTTGTGGTCAACAATTAATCTCTATGTATTTGTTTATTTATTAATGAGTCACATTTTGTATAAAAACAGATGTCCTCGAGAAATAATTGAATTGTCCTTATTGTGTTAAAAAAGGCTTCTTGATTCCATGTGGGTAGAATACATTCATTTTTTAATTTTGATATACTTTATTAATCCATCACCGGGAAATTTATGTGCTTCATTACACCGCAGCAGGCTGCCACCTATGACGACGCCAACGGTGGGAGAAACAAGGGGTTAGGTGTCTTCTCCAAGGACCCTAGACGTGCACTCAGAGGGATGCGAACTCGCAAACTTCCGGTTGACTTCCGGTTAGCGGGCGAACACTCTAACCACTGAGCCACCGTCTCCCCTCTTAGAACCAGATAAATAATATTTACTGGGATTTCCTTCCCAGGATGAAGGAAAAAATTCTGCATCCAAGTCTGAAAACTTCATAAAATGGATATAAAATGTTTAGCATTTCTGTCACTTTGTGTAAACAAACTTTTACTTTGTCTCCTCCAGGTTGTCTTTCCAACCTTCCTCCAAACGCCAAGAAGATCTCCAACTCCTACGAAGAGCGTCGTAAGCAAGCCACGGCCATCGTGCTGCTGGGAGTCATAGGGGCCGAATTCGGCGCTGAAATCGAACCTCCAAAAGGTTCCGGAAGAGCTCGAGCTGGCGGGCAGGCGCCTGAAGGCTTCGGGTTGACAAGTGGAGGCTCGTCTAACTACTCACTGGCCAGGCACACATGTGAGTTTTGACAAAGTGTCTGGAAGGTACTCTGCAGCACGGTATCATTCCTCCATCAGAAACTGGTTTCTGAAGAAATGGAAACGTAAACTAGTTTAAACCGACAAAAACTGTCAGAAACCTGGTAGAAAGGGTCTTTCACCTCCAGTGAGGTGTCGGAAACCAAAGACTTGGATTCAAGTTCTAGTTTACAGTAGTTATGGAATTTTGAATATTTCCAGCTGAAACGGGCATTTCTTGTGATGAAAATAAAGAGACTACAAAATTCAAATATAATCTGTAAGGTTTAACTCTTCCCTCCTTCTTATGTTGGGAATCTTTATGGTTTAACATATAGATATCTTATCAATATGTTTGAAATTCACTGAGCCTAGAATAAAAAATCTAATTCCAAAAAGACAAAATAAATCACTGTTTCCAACTACCGTAATTTTATGACCATTAGGCGCACCGTACGAAAAGGCGCAGCCTCAGTCACACACCGCCTTACAACAACACACACACAAGCATGCAAATGTGTGTATTAAAAAATAGATCGGGAGCAAAACTGAGTTTGGTTGTTCTTTATTTAAGTAGTAATGATACTAAACAAACACATTACCGGTAATAGTCTTTATTCAAATCCGTTAAAGTCCTCATCCTCTGTTTTGGAATCGAACAGCTGCGCAAAATCCAACAGAGCAGGTCCACTTCGCTCCTCGCTGTCAAAGTCACTGTCTGTACTGTGCGGCTCCTCAGAAAGGATACCAGCTTTTGAGAAAGCTCGGATAACAGTACCAGCAGACACGTTAGTCCAAGCATCTACAATCCATTGGCAAACTGTAGCGTAACTCGCCCGGCGCTGCCTTCCACCCTTCGTGAAACTGTGGTCTCCTTCGGTCATCCATCGCTCCCACGCCGCTCACACTTCACTCTTTAAAGGTCCCCTATTATGCAAAACTGACTTTTATGAGATTTTAACCTTTTATTTTACTTAGTACTACCCCAAACAATCCCCCAAAGTGTGTTTTATTGTGATTCATGCTATTTTGAGATATTTAAATTCAAAGTAAGGGGCGTGTTCTCCAAACCTCTAACGACTGGTGGAACATAGTGACGTACATCTGTTTTTTGTTCAGCCCCCTGCAGCTCAAACACCCTCCCCCACTTCTACTTCCTTCCTCCGAACCGCTTTGTTTACTCAATACGTCTCACACCTCGCCCCTCCCGCTCCACGCTGTGCTGGGTGGGTGGGGAAATCACAATGAATGACAACCAATCGCAACCAACGGGGCGGGTCCCGGGAAAAAAAAAAGAAAAAAAGACTGAAACAAGCTGTTTTGAGTTCCGGGTAGGAAACTGCGCTCCCAAACAGGGTAGTATTTATAAACTTTTGTGTTGAGATTGTGGCGGAATGTAAAATTATGCATATCAGATACATAGCACAGGATAAAATAAGGGAAAAAAGGCATAATAGGGGACCTTTAACGTTCTCATGCCTTTTCTTTCAGGTCCGCCTCGCGGGCACCGCGTTTTCTTTTACGTCCGCCTTTTCTCACACACAAGGCACACCGCACAAAAAGGCGCACCGCTCATTTTGAAGTAAATCTAAGACTTTTATATTTGCCTTATAGTCGTGAAATTACGGTATTTAAAGATTTCATAGCCCAACAAAAGTACCAGAAACAGATCCTCACATCATGAGTGAATATTAGGAAGGGCTAAGATGAATTCATTCTGCGTTAGAAACCTTTTAGAACATTTTCAGATTAAAAAAAAAAAAAAAAAAGAATCTCTTGAGTTTCTGACAGTTTCCACCATCGTAGGCATTAGAAACCTACACTATATTACCAAAAGTATTGTCTCACCTGCCTTTACTCATTCTATGAACTGAAGTGCCTCCCATTTCTAACTCATAGAATTCAACATGATGTCGGTCCACCTTTTGCAGCTATTACAGCTTCAACTCTTCTGAGAAGACTGTCCACAAGGTTGAGGAGAGTGTTTATAGGAATTTTTGACCATTCTTCCAAAAGCGCATCGGTGAGGTCACACACTGATGTTGGTCGAGAAGGCCCGGCTCTCAGTCTCTGCTCTAATTCATCCCAAAGGTGTTCTATCTGGTTCAGGTCAGGACTCTGTAGGCCAGTCAAGTTCATCCACACCAGACTCTGTCATCCACGTCTTTATGGACCTTGCTTTGTGCACTGGTGCACAGTCATGTTGGAAGAGGAAGGAGCCCGCTCCAAACTGTTCCCACAAGGTTGGGAGCATGGAATTGTCCAAAATATTTAGGTATCCTGAAGCATTCAATGTTCCTTTCACTGGAACTAAGGGGCCAACCCCAGCTCCTGAAAAATAACCCCATACCATAATTCCTCCTCCACCAAATTTCACAGTTGGCACAATGCAATCTGAAATGTACCGTTCTCCTGGCAACCTCCAAACCCAAACTCGTCCACCAGATTGCCAGATGGGAAAGCGTGATTCATCACTTCAGAGAACGCATCTCCACTGCTCTAGAGGCCAGTGGCGGCGTGCTTTACACCATTGCATCCGACGCCTTGCATTGCACTTGGTGATGTGTGGCTTGGCTGCAGCTGCTCGGCCATGGAAACCCGTTCCATGAAGCTCTCTGTGTACTGTACTTGGGCTAATCTGAAGGTCACATGAAGTTTGTAGCTCTGTGCAGAAAGTCGGCGACCTCTTTGCACTATGCGCTTCAGCATCCGCTGACCCCTCTCCGTCACTTTACGTGGCCTACCACTTCGTGGCTGAGTTGCTGTTGTTCCCAAACGCTTCCATTTTGTTATAATAGAGCTGACAGTTGACTGTGGAATATTTAGGAGCGAGGAAATTTCACGACTGGATTTGTTGCACAAGTGGCATCCTTTGACAGTTCCACGCTGGAACTCACCGAGCTCCTGAGAGCGGCCCATTCTTTCACAAATGTCTTGTTTCACAGTCTGCATGGCTGAGTGCTTGAATTTATACACCTTGGGCCAGGCCAAGTGATTAGAACACCTGATTCTGACCATTTGAATGGGTGAGCGAATACTTTTGGTAATATAGTGTATTTCTACTTATACAATAAATCTTGGTATATACCATGGTATTTCCTGCCATGCAACACTGTCTGCAGTATTTCTCCTGGATGTAAATCCCTCTACTATGAGGATTTACATCCTCGTAGTAGACGGTAGATAATAGTTGAGAAGATTTGTACTTATTCTGAAAAGTCCAGTCAGAGTGTTGGATTAGACCACATTGATTTTCTTCCACCTTAAGCAGCGCCTGCAGCGTTGGACCATGGTGGGCATCAAACCTGCACTAAGCAGGCTGCTCTTCCATTCCACTGCCCCTGTGCCCTGATTGGTTGCCTCTGGGGGTTCCGCCCGGGGACAGAAGCTGTGCTCCCACTGATAGGCTGTGGAGCGTGATGCCTGCACACACCTGTCTAAACAAGAAACTTTTAGTAGTTTTTAGATCATTTATTTAGGATACTTCAAGATTGTTTTTCGCCTGCCCTTTGCCTTTGAAAGCTTATTACGTCCTTATTTTAAAATGTGATAAAACCAATGTAACCAGCTGATGCAAATCTAGGATGAGCACACTGCTGGTGACAGATGCTTAACGCAGACGAAGATCATTGATCCACTGATGTGTGATCAAATAACAAACAGCTTCTATAGAACATTAAAAGTTTTAAAGTGGCATTAAAAAAGCTGTTTTTAAAAAAACTCGGCTTTAGTTTGTTGCTCATTTTATTTTGGTGTTTTCTTCTCCAAACTTAAAAAAAAAAAACGCATGAAAGTGAAATCTAACCATTAAAGTTTTTTTAATCATAAATTCATTTTCTAACATTTTGAGCTGATGGTCTCAAGATGGAAAATCTAGACCTCCAGCTTAGCCATAACTTGGCCGTAACGGAAACAAAAGTAGGGTTTTTTTTTCTATAGTATTTGAATTGGAAGAACAGAAAAACCATTATGTAGAAGTTTTCAAAGGAAGAATGACTGTCGCTCTGAGCTCTTCTTTGTTGTTTTTCAGTTTCTTCTGCAACAAAACAAAATGTTGCAACAGAAAAAGTTGTTCTTGTTTGATTGTGTTGTGAATTCTTCACGTTACCTGGAGTCAGGTTATTATAGCTGGCAATAAGATGCATGTCTTTCTAATGATCTACAAGCCTGGTTTGCCTTAGCTTGATGAAAAATTCATCAAGTCACTGCGAAATCACTTGTTGAAGACAATAAAAACTCACTATTCAATTCTATAGAACTTTATCTGGCAAATCACATGGCAGCATCTAGTCATGTAGACAGCCAATCACATGGCAGCATCTAGTCATGTAGACAGCCAATCACAGGGCAGCATCTAGTCATGTAGACAGCCAATCACAGGGCAGCATCAGGTCATGTAGACAGCCAATCACATGGAAGCATCAGGTCATGTAGACAGCCAATCACATGGTAGCATCTAGTCATGTAGACAGCCAATCACATGGAAGCATCAGGTCATGTAGACAGCCAATCACATGGAAGCATCAGGTCATGTAGACAGCCAATCACATGGCAGCATCTAGTCATGTAGACAGCCAATCACATGGCAGTATCTAGTCATGTAGACAGTCAATCACATGGAAGCATCAGGTCATGTAGACAGCCAATCACATGGAAGCATCAGGTCATGTAGACAGCCAATCACATGGCAGCATCTAGTCATGTAGACAGCCAATCACATGGAAGCATCAGGTCATGTAGACAGCCAATCACATGGCAGCATCTAGTCATGTAGACAGCCAATCACATGGAAACATCTAGTCATGTAGACAGTCAATCACATGGAAGCATCAGGTCATGCAGACAGCCAATCACATGGAAGCATCAGGTCATGTAGACAGCCAATCACATGGAAGCATCAGGTCATGTAGACAGTCAATCACATGGAAGCATCAGGTCATGTGGACAGCCAATCACATGGCAGCATCTAGTCATGTAGACAGCCAATCACATGGAAGCATCTAGTCATGTAGATAGCCAATCACATGGAAACATCAGGTCATGTAGACAGCCAATCACATGGAAGCATCAGGTCATGTAGACAGCCAATCACATGGAAACATCAGGTCATGTAGACAGCCAATCACATGGAAGCATCAGGTCATGCAGACAGCCAATCACATGGAAGCATCAGGTCATGTAGACAGCCAATCACATGGAAGCATCAGGTCATGTAGACAGTCAATCACATGGAAGCATCAGGTCATGTGGACAGCCAATCACATGGCAGCATCTAGTCATGTAGACAGCCAATCACATGGAAGCATCTAGTCATGTAGATAGCCAATCACATGGAAACATCAGGTCATGTAGACAGCCAATCACATGGAAGCATCAGGTCATGTAGACAGCCAATCACATGGAAGCATCAGGTCATGTAGACAGCCAATCACATGGCAGCATCTAGTCATGTAGACAGCCAATCACATGGAAGCATCAGGTCATGTAGACAGCCAATCACATGGCAGCATCTAGTCATGTAGACAGCCAATCACATGGAAGCATCTAGTCATGTAGACAGTCAATCACATGGAAACATCAGGTCATGTAGACAGCCAATCACATGGAAGCATCAGGTCATGTAGACAGCCAATCACATGGAAGCATCAGGTCATGTAGACAGCCAATCACATGGCAGCATCTAGTCATGTAGACAGCCAATCACATGGAAGCATCAGGTCATGTAGACAGTCAATCACATGGAAGCATCAGGTCATGTAGACAGCCAATCACATGGAAGCATCAGGTCATGTAGACAGCCAATCACATGGAAGCATCAGGTCATGTAGACAGCCAATCACATGGAAGCATCAGGTCATGTAGACAGTCAATCACATGGAAGCATCAGGTCATGTAGACAGCCAATCACATGGAAGCATCAGGTCATGTAGACAGCCAATCACATGGAAGCATCAGGTCATGTAGACAGCCAATCACATGGAAGCATCAGGTCATGTAGACAGCCAATCACATGGAAGCATCTAGTCATGTAGACAGTCAATCACATGGAAGCATCAGGTTATGTAGACAGTCAATCACATGGAAGCATCAGGTCATGTAGACAGCCAATCACATGGAAGCATCAGGTCATGTAGACAGCCAATCACATGGAAGCATCAGGTTATGTAGACAGCCAATCACATGGAAGCATCAGGTCATGTAGACAGTCAATCACATGGAAGCATCAGGTCATGTAGACAGCCAATCACATGGCAGCATCTAGTCATGTAGACAGCCAATCACATGGAAGCATCATGTCATGTAGACAGCCAATCACATGGCAGCATCTAGTCATGTAGACAGCCAATCACATGGACGCATCAGGTCATGTAGACAGTCAATCACATGGCAGCATCTAGTCATGTAGACAGCCAATCACATGGCAGCATCTAGTCATGTAGACAGCCAATCACATGGAAGCATCAGGTCATGTAGACAGTCAATCACATGGCAGCATCTAGTCATGTAGACAGCCAATCACATGGAAGCATCAGGTCATGTAGACAGCCAATCACATGGCAGCATCTAGTCATGTAGACAGCCAATCACATGGAAACATCTAGTCATGTAGACAGTCAATCACATGGAAGCATCAGGTCATGCAGACAGCCAATCACATGGAAGCATCAGGTCATGTAGACAGCCAATCACATGGAAGCATCAGGTCATGTAGACAGTCAATCACATGGAAGCATCAGGTCATGTGGACAGCCAATCACATGGCAGCATCTAGTCATGTAGACAGCCAATCACATGGAAGCATCTAGTCATGTAGATAGCCAATCACATGGAAACATCAGGTCATGTAGACAGCCAATCACATGGAAGCATCAGGTCATGTAGACAGCCAATCACATGGAAACATCAGGTCATGTAGACAGCCAATCACATGGAAGCATCAGGTCATGCAGACAGCCAATCACATGGAAGCATCAGGTCATGTAGACAGCCAATCACATGGAAGCATCAGGTCATGTAGACAGTCAATCACATGGAAGCATCAGGTCATGTGGACAGCCAATCACATGGCAGCATCTAGTCATGTAGACAGCCAATCACATGGAAGCATCTAGTCATGTAGATAGCCAATCACATGGAAACATCAGGTCATGTAGACAGCCAATCACATGGAAGCATCAGGTCATGTAGACAGCCAATCACATGGAAGCATCAGGTCATGTAGACAGCCAATCACATGGCAGCATCTAGTCATGTAGACAGCCAATCACATGGAAGCATCAGGTCATGTAGACAGCCAATCACATGGCAGCATCTAGTCATGTAGACAGCCAATCACATGGAAGCATCTAGTCATGTAGACAGTCAATCACATGGAAACATCAGGTCATGTAGACAGCCAATCACATGGAAGCATCAGGTCATGTAGACAGCCAATCACATGGAAGCATCAGGTCATGTAGACAGCCAATCACATGGCAGCATCTAGTCATGTAGACAGCCAATCACATGGAAGCATCAGGTCATGTAGACAGTCAATCACATGGAAGCATCAGGTCATGTAGACAGCCAATCACATGGAAGCATCAGGTCATGTAGACAGCCAATCACATGGAAGCATCAGGTCATGTAGACAGCCAATCACATGGAAGCATCAGGTCATGTAGACAGTCAATCACATGGAAGCATCAGGTCATGTAGACAGCCAATCACATGGAAGCATCAGGTCATGTAGACAGCCAATCACATGGAAGCATCAGGTCATGTAGACAGCCAATCACATGGAAGCATCAGGTCATGTAGACAGCCAATCACATGGAAGCATCAGGTTATGTAGACAGTCAATCACATGGAAGCATCAGGTCATGTAGACAGCCAATCACATGGAAGCATCAGGTCATGTAGACAGCCAATCACATGGAAGCATCAGGTTATGTAGACAGCCAATCACATGGAAGCATCAGGTCATGTAGACAGTCAATCACATGGAAGCATCAGGTCATGTAGACAGCCAATCACATGGCAGCATCTAGTCATGTAGACAGCCAATCACATGGAAGCATCATGTCATGTAGACAGCCAATCACATGGCAGCATCTAGTCATGTAGACAGCCAATCACATGGAAGCATCAGGTCATGTAGACAGTCAATCACATGGCAGCATCTAGTCATGTAGACAGCCAATCACATGGCAGCATCTAGTCATGTAGACAGCCAATCACATGGAAGCATCAGGTCATGTAGACAGTCAATCACATGGCAGCATCTAGTCATGTAGACAGCCAATCACATGGCAGCATCTAGTCATGTAGACAGCCAATCACATGGAAGCATCAGGTCATGTAGACAGCCAATCACATGGCAGCATCTAGTCATGTAGACAGCCAATCACATGGAAGTTTAGTTTCTGTTTTAAAAACTGCTGCTCATGGAATGTCTTAAATCTTTCCTGGTTTATCTGCCTGTTGTTTGTTGTTTTCTTCCCACTTCCCCACCACTCTCCCCCTTCAACTGTGTTTATGAAAGTGATAGATTGGCGTGGCCGGCATACAGCACACTGTGTGATGAATGGGAGCCGGTGAGGGCGAGTCTATATAGCAGAGTATAGATTGATGTTTTCTTAGGAGCCAGGGGAGGGAGGGCTGGATATTGGATGGAAAGAGGGACGGACAGATGATGAGAAACGACTGTTGGGCAGGATAAGGGACAAAGTGGATGTCACCCCACGGACAATACTGCTCCCAGGTAAATGTCAGAGAAGCCGGAGCGACTTTAGAGGGCGGCTCACCGCAATTTGTGGCCTTTTCAAACATTCATGAGAGCTAATTAGAAATTGAGTTTTTCTTTGTGCGGTGGAGAAGTCAGCGGGGGCAAACTGCTACAGATTTTCACTCTGGACAAACCGATTCTCACTTATTTACCTTTTAGTTTAAAACCAGCTCCACTGATTCTGTCCTATTGTTGCCTCAAAAGTTTTACTCGCGGTCATTAATCCATCGAAACACCAAATCGGAAATTGACTCAGAATTAAACTGTGCTTACAAAACTTTACCTGCGATATCAATCTAGAAGGAAACTCCCAATAAGACTGGGTATCAGAGCGTGATTTGAAACCTGGTTCAACTGGTAAAAAACTAGGATCTGTGTGTGTAACGAGCTTTAGAGACTCTGTCTGTACGTTCAACCATGTGCACGTAAGAAAATAAAAGACAGAAGAGAGAAAAACAATGCTGGTTTATCCATATCAGACTAAGAAAGCCTCTAAAATGTCCAATTATCTTTACTGATTAATAATTTTTTTTTTATTTATTTATTTATTTCGGTCACAGTGCAACCTCATATCAATGAAATAAAGAAAACAACCATATTCCAGCAAAGGACTGAAAAGGTATCGGCTGAAGCAAATGCCTATTACGCCGACCCTTTTTTTTTTTCTTTTTTTTTTTTTATGTAATCATAAAAGCAAAAAGACATAAGTAAATACTAAGTCATCATAATTGTTATAACACATAACATAATAATATCATAACACATCATAACACATAACATAATCATAACACATCATAACACATAACATAATCATAACACATAATCATAACACATAATCATAACACATCATAACACATAACATATAACATAATCATAACACATCATAACACATAACATATAACATAATCATAACACATAATCATAACACATAACATAATCATAACACATCATAACACATAACATATAACATAATCATAACACATAATCATAAGACATAACATAATCATAACACATCATAACACATAACATAATCATAACACATCATCATAACATATAACATAATCATAACACATCATAACAGATAACATAATCATAACACATAATCATAACACATAACATAATCATAACACATCATAACATATAACATAATCATAACACATCATAACATATAACAAATCATAACACATAATCATAACACATAACATAATCATAACACATCATAACACATAACATATAACATAATCATAACACATAATCATAACACATAACATAATCATAACACATCATAACACATAACATAATCATAACACATCATAACACATAACATAATCATAACACATCATAACATATAACATAATCATAACACATCATAACATATAACATAATCATAACACATCATAACATATAACATAATCATAACACATAATCATAACACATAACATAATCATAACACATCATAACACATAACATAATCATAACACATCATAACACATAACATAATCATAACACATCATAACATATAACATAATCATAACACATCATAACATATAACATAATCATAACACATCATAACACATAACATAATCATAACACATCATAACATATAACATAATCATAACACATCATAACATATAACATAATCATAACACATCATAACACATAACATAATCATAACACATAATCATAACACATAACATAATCATAACACATCATAACACATAACATATAACATAATCATAACACATCATCATAACACATAACATAATCATAACACATCATAACACATAACATAATCATAACACATCATCATAACATATAACATAATCATAACACATCATAACATATACCATAATCATAACACATAATCATAACACATAACATAATCATAACACATCATAACACATAACATATAACATAATCATAACACATAATCATAACACATAACATAATCATAACACATCATCATAACATATAACATAATCATAACACATCATAACAGATAACATAATCATAACACATCATAACACATAACATAATCATAATACATCATAACACATAACATATAACATAATCATAACACATCATAACACATAACATATAACATAATCATAACACATAACATAATCATAACACATCATAACACATAACATATAACATAATCATAACACATAATCATAACACATAACATAATCATAACACATCATAACACATAACATAATCATAACACATCATAACAGATAACATAATCATAACACATCATAACAGATAACATAATCATAACACATCATAACACATAACATAATCATAACACATCATAACAGATAACATAATCATAACACATAATCATAACACATAACATAATCATAACACATCAAAATTGTTTACTTTTTATATAAGCTTGAATTTAACCATCAAGACTTGCATATTTTTAAGTAATAATAACTTAAATTTCTTTTTTAAACATAAAAGATTTAAACACAATTTAAGTTCATCATCACAATTATTCCAAAGATCCACACCTTTAATAGAAATACAGAATTTTTTAACATTTGTTCTAAATTTATTTTTAATGAACACATCATTTCCTCTTAGTTCGTTTGGACTTTTCCTAATATTAAACATATTTTGTAGAGAGTTTGACATCATGTTTTTTTTTATCTTAAACATAAATTTTAAAGTGTGTAATTCCACTAGATCATAGAACTTTAATGTTTTTAAATTTATAAATAGATTATTGGTAGGTTATTATTAGACCAGACAATAATCATTTAATTATTAAACATAATTAGAATCAGTGGAAGTGTTGATAGACTGGATTGAAAAAAATATTTTCAGGGAAAAGCAAAGAAAACGTGTTCATTTTTGGAGATTAAAATAGAAATCTGCTGAATCTAAACAGATGAGTTATAACAGAACAAGTCTGTTCTTAACCATTACTAAACCCAGTAAAACCACTAAACTACTCAGACAAGACTGGTACACAGACACAGATGTAAATCTAGTCTAGAATATGGTTTTAGAATGATTTTTTATTAAAAGGGCAAATACCTAATTTTTTCCTCCTTGAGCCACCACCTTATCATGGTGGAGGGGTTTGCGTCCCTCAAAGATCCTACGAGCTATGTTGTCCTTGGCTTAATACCTACTGGTAGGGTCACTCAAGGCAAACAGGTCCTATGTGAGGGGCCAGACAAAACGCAGCTCAAAAACTCCTATGACGAGATCAAGCATGGCCAAGTCGCCCTTGCCCGAATGCGGGTCACCGGCCAGGATCTACGTTTATACCCTCACCTACGGTCACCAGCTGTGGGTGGTGACCAAAAGAATGAGATTGCGGGTACAAGCAGCAAATGATCTTGCTGCTTGCAGAGCCCAGCCACCTCTGCAGGGGGGCTGGGCTCTCACTCAGAGATCGGGTGAGGAGTTCCGTAATCTGAGAGGAGCTCGGAGTAGAGACGATCCTCCTCCAGGTTGAGAGGAGCCAGATGGGGTGGTTCGGGCATCTGATCAGGATGCCCCCCCGAGGGCCTCGCTGGTGAGGTGTTTTGGGCACGTCCCACCAGGAGGAGACTAAGAGGCAGACCCCGGACCCGCTGGAAAGACTGTCTCTTAGCTGGCTGGAGAAGAGCTTGGGATCCTCCTGGGTGAGCTTGAGGTGAAAGAAGCCTGAGCTTCCCGTCTGAGGCTGTTACCCCCGCGGCCTGGTCCCGAAGCGGAAGATGACGGAACGGAACCAAACTCCGTTCTGTTCCGTCATCTTCCGCTTGTTCCGGGGTCGGGTCGCGGGGGCAACAGCCTCAAGCGGGCAGCCCAGGCCTCTCTCTCCCCGGCTGCATCCTCTAGCTCACCTGGAAGGATCCCAAGTCGTTCCCCGGCCAGCTGTGAGACATAGTCTCTCCAGCGGGTCCGGGGTCTGCCTCTTGGTCTCCTCCCAGTGGGACGTGCCCGAAACACCTCGCCCGCGAGGCGCTCGGGGGGCATCCTGACCAGATGCCCGAACCACCCCATCTGGCTCCTCTCGACCTGGAGGAGGAGCGGCTCGACACCGAGCTCCTCCCGGATGGCAGAGCTCCTCACCCGATCTCTGAGTGAGAGCCCAGCCACCCTGCGGAGGAAGCTCATTTCGGCCGCTTGTACCCGCGATCTCATTCTTTCGGTCACCACCCACAGCTGGTGATCATAGGAGAGGGTTGGAACGTAGATCCTGGTTACCATGGTGAGGGAAGGAACGTAGATCGACTTGTAAATCGAGAGCTTTGCTTTTCGGCTCAGCTCTCTCTTTACCACGACGGACCGATGCAGCGTCCTAGTTATTGCTGACGCCGCACCGATCCGCATGTCGATCTCCCGCTCCATCTTTCCCCCACTCGTGAACAAGACCCTGAGATACTTAAACTCCTCCACTTGGGGCAGGACCCTGTCCCTAACCCGCAGGGGGCATTCCACCCTTTTCCGGGCGAGGACCATGGTCTCGGATTTGGAGGCGCTAATTCCCATCCCGGCCGCTTCACACTCGGCAGCAAAACGATCCTGCGAGAGCTGGAGATCACGGTCCGATGAAGCCAACAGAACCACATCATCCGCAAAAAGCAGAGATCCGATCCTGAGTTCACCAAACCGGATCCCTCCAACCGGATCCCTCCAACGCCTCGGCTGTGCCTAGATATTCTGTCCATAAAGGTGATGAACAGAATCGGTGACAAAGGGCAGCCTTGGCGGAGTCCAACTCTCACTGGAAATGGAATCGACATACTGCCAGCTATACGGACTAAGCTCTGGCTCCGGTCGTACAAAGATCGGACAGCCCGTACCAAGGGCTCCAAACTCATTCTACGCAATGCACCTTCTAAACAAACATAGCAATTATAATAAACAAAACCTTCACAAAGAACAACAGAACCAGGAGTCACTATGACTGTTTCCTCTGGTTGTGAAGCAGCAGTTTAATTCTGATCTCCTCCTGGTGGATGAGGAGCCGTTCATCTTATCTTGGATCTACTGAGAAGACGATATAGTGTGGACATGAAATCCAGTCCACACTGGAACCTTGTCCTAAAAAACTTAAATCAGTTATTTTTGTGTGGGTGTTAAAACAATACTCCCGGTTCTACCTTTTTTTCTCTTCCCTGCTCTGCAGCCCGTCTCATCAGGCTCTCATCAACTAACAGAGTCTCTGACATTGATTTAGCTTCACCTCTCATTTAGGTTCAGACACAGGCAGATGGGAAGGGGCAAACAAAGCCTCTGGTAGGGCTTCTCTCACTGATCTGTCACCAGTTTACACTCCCCTCATTCTCCCTGCATCTTTCTCTTTTCACCCCCTCACCCCGACCTCAGCTCTAATCACCCTCTGTGGTAATGTGACATGTTTACTGACCTAACTAACACCTCGTTACAGCCCAGTGAGGCTTTGTCGATAGAAATCGCTTCATTTGAACACAGACCTACCAGTAAACACAGACATTCACTCAGAGATACCGCCATGTGATTGGCTGTCTAACTGACTAGATACCGCCATGTGATTGGCTGTCTAACTGACTAGATACCGCCACGTGATTGGCTGTCTAATTAACTAGATGCTGCCATATGATTGACTGGCCACATGACTAGATGCTGCCATGTGATTGGCTGTCTAATTGACTAGATGCTGCCACGTGATTGGCTGTCTAATTAACTAGATGCTGCCATATGATTGACTGGCCACATGACTAGATGCTGCCATGTGATTGGCTGTCTAATTGACTAGATGCTGCCATGTGATTGGCTGTCTAATTAACGGGATGCTGCCATACGATTGGCTGACCACATGACTAGATGCTGCCGTTTGATTGGTTGGGAAGTTAATCCAGAAATGCACAACCTGAATCTTTCATTGATTTTTTTTTTTTCTGTTCTCTATTTGAAAAAATCTCATTACGAAGGTTAAAGTTCAACAGTCCTGCAATGCTCCTGAAATTATAATCCATTGTTTGTATGTATATTGATGTGTGCAACAACATATGATTGATTTTTTTTTCTGCTGTTCACTTCCTCATATCAGTCAAGAGGTGCGTGGTAAACGTCATGCTCACTGCATGTAAACACATGCAGGTTGTAAAGCAGCACATGTTATTGTTGGAACATAATGTTTGTACCGGTCCTCAGAGATGCTGATATGTTTAGCCTCCTGCTGAGTCCGTGTACGTGTATGCACGTGTTGCAGTAAAAATGGCCGTTTAAGACATGTTGATGATAAAATGCCAGGATCCATGCAATGAGATTAGCTGCGTGTCTCTGGAGGAGGGAGGACCTTTAAAATCACTGCAGGATTATAACTAGAGTAAATGATCAGTTTCATTTCTTCTTGCAGTTTTTTCTATTTGCATTGCAGGAAATATGAAAGGATTGATTTTAGAGGCAATAGATTAAAAATAAATAACCTTCCAAATTATTCTGCAGGTTATTATTTATTCATTCTTTATTACTCTAAATGTTCAAATTAAAGTCAGCATCATTTTCTAGTCTGTAAAGACCTCTCAATGATTCAAGAATTTCTTTCTCCATTCTGCCTGAGCCTAGCTGAGCTAGTTAACAATGCAGAGGCAGGGTACACCTATACAGGTTACCAGTCTGCTCCAGGGCCACATAGACCCACAGACAACCAACCTGCTTTGATTACTTTGCAGGTTTTCAGACTCTCCCCCTCACCCTCAGAAAGTTAGAAGGGTTAGGGAGTAATAGGGGACCACCATGAGTTTCTGTCTAGGTATTCTTCACAGAGTTTTCACAAGCCATTTTAGGGCCAGCCCAAACCATGACTCTACCACCTTTGTTGGGACATAGTCTTCTTCTTTCATCATTTCCCTTCAGGGGGCGCCACAGCAAGTCAGTTTCTTTCATCTAACCCTATCTGCTGCATCCTCTTTGGTCACACCAACTATCTTCATGTCTTCCTTCACTGTATCCATGAACTCAAACTGACTTGCATGTTTGTATTCGGCATAGTTTTACATCGGAAGCCCTTCCTGACACAACCTCTGTGATGATCTGGGCTAATGCCCATTGCACAACCATTTGGATGGTTAGCGTTTAGATGTTGCACTAAGGAGTGCAACGATAGATGTTGCACTAAGGAGTGCAACATCTAAACGTGCACAATGAAATGAAAATGGTGAATGGACTCCACTTATAGAGCGCCTGTCCACCTTCGTAGGCACTCAAAGCGCTACCAAAATTAGCCCAATCTTCAGAGACCAGAAGCCCATTGGACACCTCCAAGAATGGGCTCAAGACGAACAAATACTGGCCAGCAGACAACATGAAAGACAGAATTCTAACTTTTTCCATTGCAGAGCATCAGTATCCATTCTTCTGTCTGGTCATCCATCTGTCGATATATCTATCCACACGTCTGTCCGTCCATCTATTCGTCCATTGAAATAGTACAGATAGGTAGGATGTGTGTGTGTCTGTGTGTTATTAATATATTTCTGCAGCTGTAATGGTCAGTGAGTCCCTGCAGAGATTGGCTCAAATGTCAAATGATTGGCTGAGGAGACTTTGGTTCCATTTACTTTCTTAATCTTCTGATTGCATGTTGATGCAACATTTCACTCTTCTTAGTAAAAATAAAGACTTGTGTATCAATGAATGTTGTCCTTGCAGGTAAAGCACTGACCTTCCTGCTGCTGCAGCCCCCGAGCCTCAAGCTGCCGGCCCACAGCACCATCCGCCGCACCGCCATCGATCTGATTGGTCGAGGCTTCACTGTCTGGGAGCCATACATGGATGTGTCCGCTGTGCTCATGGGATTGCTGGAGCTGTGTGCTGATGCAGAGAAGCAGCTGGCAAAGTGAGTCACAAGCTCAAATGTCACTGTAATAAAGCAACATTTTCCTCTAAAACGCAACTTTTAGATCTTTTTTTTCTCGTTGTTTCCTCCGACGTCTCTCATGCCACACAAAGTTCAGCGTTTTCTGTGGCCTTTTCTAGATTTTAACAGCTTGTTTAAACTTTAACTTGATTGATTAAAAACGGCATGTTTTTTTTTTTCATTGGCAAGCCACAAAAATTCTAGACAGAGTCAAACGTGTACGACTAACGTTCTTTCTAATTAACTCTGATAGAAACCACTCAGGTTTGCTTCCAGAATAAAATCCAGTTAAGAATACATTTGAGCTTTTTTGACTTGGTATTGATCTGTTTTAATCAAACATCAAATTTAGAATAAACATACTGACTTGGATTTGTAAGGGTGTCGGTGAGAAAGGAAAGTTAATCAAAAATCTAATCGGTTCCTAAACATTGTAGAATCAAATCGAAGCAGGACATGAGGAAATCAAACGCTGCATGTTTAGTGTGATTTAGAAATAACTTCAAACGCCAATCACAAGGCAGCATTCAATCACACTACATTGGACTAACTGAGTTTTACGACCTGCTTTGTTCGTCTGTCTGTGTTTTTGAGGGCAGACCAATGAAATATCAGTATATATAAATGTTTGATCACACACGTTTAATCCATTTCTAGTCAAAACACACGTGGTCCTCACAAGGATGGTGGATCAGCGTTTAATGCTACTGACATGGACTCAGACTTTTCTTCTTTTCTCTCTCTCTAATGCCCCCTGCCAGTCGTCAATACACTGCTCACTGGGCTGAATGCGGATGTGTGATAATCCCTTTTCATTTGTGAAGCTCTCTGAGTAAAAGACTTGCACGATAGAAAAAAACCACGCACACATTTACCAAGCTTTGCAGGGTGTGTGTTTTGTCTTCCACCTGCGTCTCGGCTTCACACACAGCTGTTCCATCTTTATAAAACACCCAAGTAAGTTTTCTTCCTCCAAATCCAATCAAACATGTCGTTTTAAACAAATAAACAATGTTTCTCTTTGATGTAAAGAGTGTGTATGTTTACCTCTAAAAACATGCTGATTGGTCGGTTCAAACTGCTCACAGCAATGATTGGTTGTAGCTTTGTGATAGACTGGAGACCTAAACAGGGTGTACCCTCTCTGTGACTTGCGAGTTTTCAGAACTTTGATAATTTGTGTTCGATTTGAATGAATTGAAGATACTTTCTAAATGATTGAGGGGGAACGTGATGCTGCAGTACAAACATGAGAGCTGACAACAGGAAAGGGACGTGAACACTAGCATAAAAAATGAAAGAAGAAAGATCATAGTCATAAAATGTTATTTACATGAGAAGCTGTCGTGTTTTAATGAAGTCCTAGAAGAAAAGAATCATTTATTTGTTCGGCTTTTGGAGTTTAGTGTGTGTTTGACCTGATGCTCCTCCTTCCAAAGTTCACTGTTTGTGTCTCGGTGTGGAGCAGAGTTGCGTTCCTGATGTGGTGAAGAAGTGAACACCACATGTCTGAGAGAAGCCAGTCGATAAGTCAGCCTGTAAGCTTACTCCATCTGTTCCCACCGAGAGAGCCGGCCAGCCAACCGTTGTCTTACAGTGGTGACTCTCATCATGTGACCCCGGTCATTCTCTCTCTCCTCCCCCCCAGTCACAAATCAATACTTCCAGTCTTAGCTGTGTGTGTGTGTGTGTGTGTGTGTGTGTGTGTGTGTGAGACTTGGTATTGAGTGTGTAATGTCTGTGTGAATGTTGCCAGCTTCACAAAGCAGCTGCAGATGTTTTTCACTTTAGTTTTACTTCTTATTTCCCCTGATAGTCGAGGTTTAAAACTCAGTAACCATTGGTTACATCGCTGGCATTCATTTAGGGATGTGTAATGGTCCCTCCCTCCCTCTCTCCCTCACACACGTCTGGGTGTGTGGCCAGCTGTTAGGACGTGTGTGTTGGAGTCTATTATTCTACTGCTTAGTGAATGCTTCCCATTATGAACCGCTTGCTAAGCTCTTTACTCCATATTTTAGTTCTTCCAAACTGTTTCGATCACATGTTCACAGAAATGGGAGTCTCTCTTTATCAACGGCTCAGGATGAGTGGGACAGAACATGAATGAAGACTGTGTCTCCACCAATGAACCTCAATGTCCAGCCAATAGTTAAAAAGTTTTGATAAACAGTGAAGGTAGAAGACGTTTAAACCTGATCGATTGTTTCTCGTTGCTATAGCATCAGTATGGGTTTACCTCTGAACCCGCCTGCTGACTCGGCTCGTTCAGCACGCCATGCCCTCTCTCTCATCGCCACCGCTCGCCCACCTGCTTTCATCACTACCATCGCACGAGAGGTAAGTTTCTCTGGAGGATGGATGAATGGATGATTGGTTCTTGTTAATGAGTGAATCCTCTCTGTTCCAGGTCCATCGGTACAACGCGGCTCAGGCAAACTCTCAGTCGCAGCAGAACGTCCACACCACCACGCTCGCCCGAGCCAAGACAGAGATCCTTCGTGTGATCGACATCCTGATAGAGAAGATGCCAGGAGATGTGGTGGATCTCCTGGTGGAGGTATGAAACATTTGACGTGCTGTGTATCTGATCAGGGTCTCCAGCAGGCCGACTTGTCTTCCAGGTGATGGACATCATCATGTACTGCATCGAAGGCTCTCTGGTCAAGAAGAAGGGTTTACAGGAATGTTTTCCAGCTATCTGCAAGTAAGTTTTAAACTTCCTTAAAACCAAATCTGGTTTCATTTTTAATCAAATTTTTGCTTTTTATCAAAATGTTATGTGTTTTAGTTAAAACACTGAAAAAAGAAAAGAATTTAACAAACAGATGCAGAAGATTCTTTTTTTTTCTTTTACTTATGTTTATTTAACTTTTTTACTTTATTTTTTTGCATTTCTACCAAAACAATTCAATTTGTTGAATCAATTTTTAAAAATATGATTTATTTTTTAAAAAGTACTAATAATTTATTGTGTTTTTATACAGTATCAAACAAAACAAACTGATTTTCAAACATTTGCTTAATATTTCTATATTAAACAATTATTATTAAACGTGTGAAACAAAAATATGATCAAATATTTACGTAAACGTTTGTAAAAAGAAACTAAACAATGAAAGTAAAAACTTTAGTTATTTTTAAATGAGTTCAAAATAAACTGCTTATTTAAACGGAAAAAAAAAACGTTTTCAAAAGTGATTAATGGTGTGAAACCGAGTGAACTGGTTTACTGTGCAGGTTCTACATGGTGGGTTACTGCGATCGGAGCCATCGCATCGCAGTGGGAGCTCGTCAGGGATCCGTCGCTCTCTACGACGTTCGTACTGGGAAATGCCAGGTGTGGACTTAAATTTAGCTGCTTTAGAAGTTTGTCTGCATGCTGTATGAGTTTGAGTGGGCGAAGAGAGATGGACAGACTCTTATCTGAGTGTGTGTCCGAGCGTGGTGTGTGTAGGTCCTGCATGACCATCTGCCACAGCTTTGATCAGCCTCCGTGAACAGTCCTTTGTCAGCTGCATGGCTTCGTATGTGTGTGTGCAGCTGCCCGCACGTTTTCTCCAACAGACTCAGATAATTAAACACAAAGAACCAAGCGTTCCCTCTCTCTCTCTCACCTTGTCTGTGTGTGTGTGTAAGGCAAAGCCAGACCAGCTGGATGCAGCAGCTCCAACTCTCTAAATGTTTCTGGGTTTGAAACGGGAGAAAAATCATTTGTGTGTGTTTAGATGTATGTTGATATTTGCAAGCGTGTGTGTTTAGGTCCCCTCCATTCACTGCTGGACGGGTTTTAGAATCTGTCAAAGATCACAGTGATAAAACATTAAAACTATTGAATATCTCTCTTCAAAACTTTTACCAGACAATTAAACCTTGTAAACCAGAGGTGTCAAATTCCGCTCCTGGATGGCCGGTGTCCCGGATGGCCGGTGTCCCGGATGGCCGGTGTCCCGGATGGCCGGTGTCCCAGAGGGCCGGTGTCCCGGATGGCCGGTGTCCCGGATGGCCGGTGTCCCGGATGGCCGGTGTCCCGGATGGCCGGTGTCCCGGATGGCCGGTGTCCCGGATGTCTTCTATGTGTTTTTACATCTTCACACCTGGTCCACGTTATTGAGTCAATGTGTCTAAGTTTGTTGGCTGTTGATTTCACTTCATGTGCATCGACTGTACTGAAGCAGAAACACGTTGAAAACCTTCAGGACCCTGTCCCTGGAGGACTGGAGTTTGAGACCTCTGTTGTAAACTTTGGTTGAATTGGTTCCATGGTGGTCTGAGGGTCTGTTTTATTGAAACTGTCTCTCTCTGTATCAGAACATTCACGGTCACAAAGGTCCAATCACAGCTGTATCATTTGCTCCTGATGGCCGTTACCTAGCAACGTATTCCAACGCAGACAGCCACATCTCCTTCTGGCAGGTAAGCCCGCAGCCCGCCCTCTGACACACACTTATTCACATTTGTAGCCATATGTTCCCTGGTTAAAGATCTCTGATTGGCCGTCTGTTTTAACTGTGTGTTGCTGTTCAGATGAACACCAGTCTGCTGGGAAGCATCGGGATGTTAAACTCAGCTCCTCAGCTGCGCTGCATCAAGACCTACCAGGTTCCTCCGGTACAGCCTGCATCTCCTGGTTCCCAAAACCACCTGAAGCTGGCTCGGCTCATCTGGACCTCCAACCGCAACGTCATCCTGATGGCCCACGACGGCAAAGAGCACCGCTTCATGGTGTGAAGCCTAGCTGGGTCTCCTGCAGGGTGAACTACTTTGTAAATATACAGTGTGTGCTGTTTCAGTCCTGGTTGTTTGTATTTGAATGGTTATTTATTCTCATTCCATTGGATGTCGAACATCTCACTGATTTTTAGTCATTTTTCCTGACTTTTACTTTATGTCTGAATTCCAAAAAAAATAGTTTATGACAAGACATCAGGACATCTATGTGATGGCACATCTGTATGACTGGACATCTATATGAGGGGACATCTGTATGAGGGGACAGCTGTATGACGGGACCTCTGTATGACTGGACATCTATATGAGGGGACATCTGTATGAGGGGACAGCTGTATGACGGGACCTCTGTATGACTGAACATCTATATGAGGGGACATCTGTGTGAGGGGACCTCTGTATGACTGGACATCTATATGAGGGGACATCTGTATGAGGGGACAGCTATATGACGGGACCTCTGTATGACTGGACATCTATATGAGGGGACATCTGTATGAGGGGACAGCTGTATGACGGGACCTCTGTATGACTGGACATCTATATGAGGGGACATCTGTGTGAGGGGACATCTGTATGACTGGACATCTATATGAGGGGACATCTGTATGAGGGGACAGCTGTGTGACTGGACATCTATATGAGGGGACATCTGTGTGAGGGGACATCTGTATGACTGGACATCTATATGAGGGGACATCTGTATGAGGGGACAGCTGTATGACGGGACCTATGTATGACTGGACATCTATATGAGGGGACAGCTGTATGACGGGACCTCTGTATGACTGGACATCTATGTGAGGGGACATCTGTGTGAGGGGACCTATGTATGACTGGACATCCATATGAGGGGACATCCATATGAGGGGACATCTGTATGAGGGGACCTCTGTATGACTGGACATCCATATGAGGGGACATCCATATGAGGGGACATCTGTATGAGGGGACCTCTGTATGACTGGACATCCATATGAGGGGACATCCATATGAGGGGACATCTGTATGAGGGGACCTCTGTATGACTGGACATCTATGTGAGGGGACATCTGTGTGAGGGGACATCTGTATGACTGGACATCTATATGAGGGGACATCTGTATGAGGGGACAGCTGTATGACGGGACCTATGTATGACTGGACATCTATATGAGGGGACATCTGTATGAGGGGACAGCTGTATGACGGGACCTCTGTATGAC
This sequence comes from Neostethus bicornis, assembly GCA_902685375.1. Lineage (NCBI taxonomy): Eukaryota > Metazoa > Chordata > Actinopteri > Atheriniformes > Phallostethidae > Neostethus > Neostethus bicornis. Next base: position 1,695,031 of record CACRXE010000003.1, on the reverse strand, counting down.
TGGACATCTATGTGAGGGGACATCTGTGTGAGGGGACCTATGTATGACTGGACATCTATGTGAGGGGACATCTGTATGAGGGGACAGCTGTATGACGTACCTCTGTATGACTGGACATCTATGTGAGGGGACCTCTGTATGACTGGACATCTATATGAGGGGACATCTGTATGAGGGGACAGCTGTATGACAGGACCTCTGTATGACTGGACATCTATATGAGGGGACATCTGTGTGAGGGGACCTCTGTATGACTGGACATCTATATGAGGGGACATCTGTATGAGGGGACAGCTGTATGACTGGACATCTATATGAGGGGACATCTATATGAGGGGACATCTGTATGAGGCGACAGCTGTATGACAGGACCTCTGTATGACTGGACATCCATATGAGGGGACATATGTATGACTGGACATCCATATGAGGGGACATCTGTATGACTGGACATCTATATGAGGGGACATCTATATGAGGGGACATCTGTATGAGGCGACATCTGTATGACTGGACATCTATATCAGGGGACATCTGTGTGAGGGGACATCTGTATGAGGCGACATCTGTATGACTGGACATCTATATCAGGGGACATCTGTGTGAGGGGACCTCTGTATGACTGGACATCCATATGAGGGGACATCTGTATGAGTGGACCTCTGTATGACTGGACATCTATATGAGGGGACATCTGTATGAGGGGACATCTATGTGAGGGGACCTCTGTATGACTGGACATATGTATGAGGGGTCGTCTGTATGAGGGGACATCTGTATGAGGGGACATCTGTATGAGGGGACATCTGTATGACTGGACATGCATATGAGGGGACATATGTATGACTGGACATCCATATGAGGGGACATCTGTATGACTGGACATCTATATGAGGGGACATCTGTATGAGGGGACCCCTGTATGAGGGGACCCCTGTATGACTGGACATCTGTGTGAGGGGACATCTGTATGAGAGGACATCTGTATGACGGGACATCTGTATGAGTGGACATGTGTATGAGAGGACATCTGTATGACGGGACATCTGTATGAGAGGACATCTGTATGACGGGACATCTGTATGACTGGACATATGTATGAGAGGACATCTGTATGACGGGACATCTGTATGACTGGACATCTGTATGACTGGACACATGTATGAGAGGACATCTGTATGACGGGACATCTGTATGACTGGACATCTGTATGACTGGACACATGTATGAGAGGACATCTGTATGACGGGACATATGTATGACTGGACATCTGTATGACTGGACATCTATATGAGGGGACATATGTATGACTGGACATCTGTATGACTGGACATATGTATGAGAGGACATCTGTATGACGGGACATCTGTATGACTGGACATCTGTATGACTGGACATATGTATGACTGGACATCTGTATGACTGGACACATGTATGAGAGGACATCTGTATGACGGGACATCTGTATGACTGGACATCTGTATGACTGGACACATGTATGAGAGGACATCTGTATGACGGGACATATGTATGACTGGACATCTGTATGACTGGACATCTATATGAGGGGACATATGTATGACTGGACATCTGTATGACTGGACATATGTATGACTGGACATCTGTATGACTGGACATATGTATGAGAGGACATCTGTATGACGGGACATCTGTATGACTGGACATCTGTATGACTGGACATATGTATGACTGGACATCTGTATGACTGGACATCCATATGAGGGGACATATGTATGACTGGACATCCATATGAGGGGACATCTGTATGACTGGACATCTATATGAGGGGACATCTGTATGAGGGGACCCCTGTATGAGGGGACCCCTGTATGACTGGACATCTGTGTGAGGGGACATCTGTATGAGAGGACATCTGTATGACGGGACATGTGTATGAGAGGACATCTGTATGACGGGACATCTGTATGACTGGACATATGTATGAGAGGACATATGTATGAGAGGACATCTGTATGACTGGACATCTGTATGACTGGACATATGTATGAGAGGACATCTGTATGACGGGACATCTGTATGACTGGACATCTGTATGACTGGACATATGTATGACTGGACATCTGTATGACTGGACACATGTATGAGAGGACATCTGTATGACTGGACATCTGTATGACTGGACATATGTATGAGAGGACATCTGTATGACGGGACATCTGTATGACTGGACATCTGTATGACTGGACATATGTATGACTGGACATCTGTATGACTGGACACATGTATGAGAGGACATCTGTATGACGGGACATATGTATGAGAGGACATCTGTATGACTGGACATATGTATGAGAGGACATCTGTATGACGGGACATCTGTATGAGTGGACATATGTATGAGTGGACATATGTATGAGAGGACATCTGTATGACTGGACATATGTATGAGAGGACATCTGTATGACGGGACATATGTATGATAGGACATCTGTATGACTGGACATATGTATGAGAGGACATCTGTATGACGGGACATCTGTATGAGTGGACATATGTACAGTATGAGTGGACATATGTATGAGAGGACATCTGTATGACTGGACATATGTATGAGAGGACATCTGTATGACTAGACATATGTATGAGAGGACATCTGTATGACTGGACATCTGCATGAATTAGTGCTGTCATTTTAACGCGTTACTTCGATTAATTAATTACGCCACATTTTAATGCGTAAAAAAACCGAACGCAATTAATTATGACGTCATAACTGTGGCGAGCCAATGCTTGCACATTTGAATTTTGTCCTATTGAAGGACCCATAGTCTTCTCAGCCGTCCTACATCGCCTGCGCTGGCAAATGAACAAAGCAGCAGTGGTGCAACACACAGATATGGACAAGACTCAGGAGGATGAGACAGTCGCAGGAACGGATCTAGGGGGGGCGTGGGGGCGCATGTCCCCCATAGCACCCGCCACCCCTTTTGGTCCACAAAAAAGAGTGTTCTTACTACTTTAATTATTATGAACTTTGGGCAAAATATGCACCAAAATGCAGAAAAATTACTTATTTTTCAAAATGTTCTGGGGGGGTGGATGCCTCCTCACGCCACCTCCCCCCACCCCATTAGAAAATCCTGGATTCGACCCTGAGTCGAGCCACTGAACGGCAAGTTTTTATACAAAAATAATAAAGACGGGACAAGAAATAAAAATGTAGTAATTTATAGTTTTTTCTAAAAGGAGTTCTCCTTCCACCCGGAGCACCTCCAGCCTGACATACCATCTAAACCCAAAACATGTTCAGACAAGTTCCTCTGTAGCGAGTGTGGCTACCAGGAGCTCGCTCCGCCAAACCAGGCTAACTGAATTTGGCAACCGAATGAACAAATCCACAACAGATAAATTTACAAATACTATCACAAAGTGGGTTGCTGCTGATTGCAGGACAATTTCTATCGTTGAAGATAAGAACAAACCCTAACGAACCCTAGCCCTGTACCTGGCCTCATGAGGCACAGTTCACCAATAAGAAATTGGATTTAAAATCTTATCTTCTTACTGTATTCCACTGATTAGTCATACAGTACAGTTTTTAATATCCTAGAATTCAAATTCTTTGTCAGGAGATCTTTAGCAGATGTGAAATTAAAATGTGATTAATTTGATTAATTAATTACAAACTCCTGTCATTAATTCGATAATTTTTTTAAATCGACTGACACCACTAGTATGAAATAAACTCTGTTGGACGGGATATCGGTATGACTGGACCTTTGTGGACGGGGTATCGGTATGACTGGACCTTTCTAGGACGGGGTATTGGTATGACTGGACCTTTGTGGACGGGGTATCGGTATGACTGGACCTTTCTAGGACGGGGTATCGGTATGACTGGACCTTTGTGGGAAGGGTATCGGTATGACTGGACCTTTGTGGGAAGGGTATCGGTATGACTTGACTTTTGTGGACGGGGTATCGGTATGACTGGACCTTTGTGGACGGAATATCGGTATGACTGGACCTTTGTGGACGGGGTATCGGTATGACTGGACCTTTGTGGGAAGGGTATTGTTAAGACTGGACCTTTGTGGACGGGGTATCGGTATGATTGGACCTTTGTGGACGGGGTATCGGTATGACTGGACCTTTGTGGACGGGGTATCGGTATGACTGGACCTTTGTGGACGGGGTATCGGTATGACTGGACCTTTGTGGGAAGGGTATTGGTGTATGACTGGACCTTTGTGGACGGGGTATCGGTATGACTGGACCTTTGTGGACGGGGTATCGGTATGACTGGACCTTTGTGGACGGGGTATCGGTATGACTGGACCTTTCTAGAACGGGGTATCGGTATGACTGGACCTTTGTGGACGGGGTATCGGTATGACTGGACCTTTCTAGAACGGGGTATCGGTATGACTGGACCTTTGTGGACGGGGTATCGGTATGACTGGACCTTTCTAGGACGGGGTATTGGTATGACTGGACCTTTGTGGACGGGGTATCGGTATGACTGGACCTTTGTGGACGGGGTATCGGTATGATTGGACCTTTGTGGACGGGGTATCGGTATGACTGGACCTTTCTAGGACGGGGTATCGGTATGACTGGACCTTTGTGGACGGGGTATCGGTATGACTGGACCTTTCTAGGACGGGGTATTGGTATGACTGGACCTTTGTGGACGGGGTATCGGTATGACTGGACCTTTCTAGGACGGGGTATCGGTATGACTGGACCTTTCTAGGACGGGGTATCGGTATGACTGGACCTTTGTGGACGGGGTATCGGTATGACTGGACCTTTCTAGGACGGGGTATCGGTATGACTGGACCTTTGTGGACGGGGTATCGGTATGACTGGACCTTTCTAGGACGGGGTATTGGTATGACTGGACCTTTGTGGACGGGGTATCGGTATGACTGGACCTTTCTAGGACGGGGTATTGGTATGACTGGACCTTTGTGGACGGGGTATCGGTATGACTGGACCTTTCTAGGACGGGGTATTGGTATGATTGGACCTTTGTTGACGGGGTATCGGTATGACTGGACCTTTGTGGACGGGGTATCGGTATGACTGAACCTTTCTAGGACGGGGTATCGGTATGACTGGACCTTTGTGGACGGGGTATCGGTATGAGTGGACCTTTCTAGGACGGGGTATCGGTATGACTGGACCTTTCTAGGACGGGGTATCGGTATGACTGGACCTTTCTAGGACTGGGTATTGGTATGACTGGACCTTTCTAGGACGGGGTATCGGTATGACTGGACCTTTCTAGGACGGGGTATCGGTATGACTGGACCTTTCTAGGACTGGGTATTGGTATGACTGGACCTTTGTGGACGGGGTATCGGTATGACTGGACCTTTCTAGGACGGGGTATCGGTATGACTGGACCTTTGTGGACGGGGTATTGGTATGACTGGACCTTTCTAGGACGGGATATCGGTATGACTGGACCTTTGTGGACGGGGTATTGGTATGACTGGACCTTTGTGGACGGGATATCGGTATGACTGGACCTTTGTGGACGGGAATATCGGTATGACTGGACCTTTGTGGACGGGGTATCGGTATGACTGGACCTTTGTGGGAAGGGTATTGTTATGACTGGACCTTTGTGGACGGGGTATCGGTATGACTGGACCTTTGTGGACGGGATATCGGTATGATTGGACCTTTGTGGACGGGGTATCGGTATGACTGGACCTTTCTAGGACGGGGTATCGGTATGACTGGACCTTTCTAGGACGGGGTATCGGTATGACTGGACCTTTGTGGACGGGGTATCGGTATGACTGGACCTTTCTAGGACGGGGTATCGGTATGACTGGACCTTTGTGGACGGGGTATCGGTATGACTGGACCTTTCTAGGACGGGGTATCGGTATGACTGGACCTTTGTGGACGGGGTATCGGTATGACTGGACCTTTGTGGACGGGGTATTGGTATGAGTGGACCTTTCTAGGACGGGGTATCGGTATGAGTGGACCTTTCTAGGACGGGGTATCGGTATGACTGGACCTTTCTAGGACGGGGTATTGGTATGACTGGACCTTTGTGGACGGGGTATCGGTATGACTGGACCTTTCTAGGACGGGGTATCGGTATGACTGGACCTTTCTAGGACGGGGTATCGGTATGACTGGACCTTTCTAGGACGGGGTATCGGTATGACTGGACCTTTGTGGACGGGGTATCGGTATGACTGGATCTTTGTGGACGGGGTATTGGTATGACTGGACCTTTCTAGGACGGGGTATTGGTATGACTGGACCTTTCTAGGACGGGGTATTGGTATGACTGGACCTTTCTAGGACGGGGTATCGGTATGACTGGACCTTTCTAGGACGGGGTATTGGTATGACTGGACCTTTGTGGACGGGGTATCGGTATGACTGGACCTTTCTAGGACGGGGTATTGGTATGACTGGACCTTTGTGGACGGGGTATCGGTATGACTGGACCTTTCTAGGACGGGACCTCTGTGCGTGATCTTGCGTGTTTGTGTTTCACTTTTTATCCAGAAAAACTTCAAAGTAAAAGCTTGCATATAAAAAAGATTGTGGATATTTCTGAGAAGTTTTATTTTTATCAGTGGTAAATGTTTAGTAAGTGTTAGTTTAGACCTCTGGAGTCGTGTTTGGAAGAGTTTGAACCCTCTCGGGCAGAAAGCTTCTCACACCTTCATCCACCTGTAAAGTCGAGCGTGTCAAAGCTTTTCACAACTTCTGCTCAGACATAAATAAAAGTCCTTAGTCTGTTTCGAGGATTTCTGAAACCACTCAGAGACTGGTCCAGCTCGGCCCGATGGCTCGCAGATCTTAATCTTCTTCACGGTGAGAGGAAAGCTGTTTACAGCCTCGGGGGACGAGGGGTGGCAAAAGGAACTGTAAAGTAACTAGTGAGGGGGATCAGGTCAGCAGAGCTTTTTAAAGAAACTATCTCCTCCTCTGTCTTAGTTTTAACCACTCTGTGTTAGTGATGTGATGCATGTGTGTGTAAAACCGGACTCAACCGGTTCTGATCAAATGTTGGTGGTAACATTGTGTCCAATAAAGATAAACATGAAGACTCACCCCGTCTCATTTTTATTCTCTGATTACAATGTTTATTTACTTCCACGAGAAGCGTGCTGTCCCAAAGTAACGGTATCTCAACAAGAGTGCAGGTCAGGACAAGGATTCCCAGATTGTTCATGCCATTGATTGGACTGCTGTTGATCAACGGAGAGGAGGAAGGTGATGCTGTTGTAACTAAAGAGGAATAAAACCGATGAAGTTATGAGAATGAGGAGTCAAAGCTAGACTAAAGACAGAAGGGAGAACCTCAGCATCAAAGAGCAAGAGAGGCCTGACTAAGAGGGTTCAGAGAGAGGGAAGGATACTGAGTTTGAAACTGCCAGGCAGGAGGTCTAGAGGAAGACCAAAGATGGAGTGAAGGAGGACACATGGAGGAAACTGTGGCACCTCATGGAAACAGGAACTAAAGCTCTACAGAAGATGAAAATCATTGCTAAAGAGACCTGTAACCTGCAGCTTGTTGGAGTGGACATGTGTTGGGTTATCAAGAAGGTCTCTGACACCATGTTGTTCTGAACAGATCTGATCCGGTTCCAAGAAGGTGATGGAGATGGAACTGATAGAAGTGTACAGCAGAAATTTATGCTGTTTAAAATAAAAAAAAACGTGGAACTCTACTCATTTCTCAATGGTGAAGAAATCAATCACACTTCTGTTTAATGAGCTCAAAAAATGTTTCTTTTTGCTTCAACAAATCACACCAGTTCTTTTTGGGCTCTAATTTGTCTGTTTCATCCTTACACTTTTGATCATTCAACTAGCTCGAAGCTGCTTCATCAATTATTCTCTTTACGGATAAGAAATGGACTAGAAGAGCGGAACCAGAACACAAACTAGACATTTTTCCATCAGATTCCTAAAAACTTAATGGGAAGAGACAGAAAAAATGTTTCCACAGCGAGTCAGTAGCCATTCAAATCTCCAAACCCCAGGTTATGACAACACAAGCACACCAAAACAAGATAATGAGGAGGTGAACCTAGCGTACAAAGACATTCAAAATGCTTAAAATAAAAAGTAAAATCTAGTTTGGTGATACAAAATAGTTTGAGATTCATCCAGTTCATTTTCTACCATCTGGGGAAAGTAGATGCTGCCATGTGGTTGGCTGTCTGCATGGCAGCTACAGTACAATTTTTAAAATATTTGTTGATGACACTAAATAAGCCCAGCAGAAGAAGTTTCAAAGTGACAAAATACTTTCAAGTTCTTTTATTATTATTTTTGAACGTTAAAAATTGGTCAATTTGATCCAAACATAACAGGATGGTTAACTGTTAACAAAATCTTAACCCAAACCCTGTTTAATGAATGTGGTTTTTATTAATCTGTTTGTGTTTATCCCGGTGCTTTTCCTGCCGATGAAGTTCCTAACGGACAAATAAAGTTATTATCATTATTAATCTGCTGTCTTAACTGTTAATAAAATCATAATCCTCACCCTATCACTAAATGTATGGATAATCAAAAATGTATTAATTGCTTCTATCTCTAATTGACAAGTCTGGAGGGATGAAGTGTGGTATTAAATGCTCTAATCTGCTGGGTTACCTGTTAATAAAATCATAACTCTAAGGCAAGGCAAGGCAAGTTTATTTGTAAAGCACAATTTATACAAAACATAATTCAAAACCCTGACCTTATGATTTTTAACAAAATCATAACCCTATCCCAAGCCGTAACCCTAACTGTGTGAATAACTAAAAGTATATCAATGGCTTATATCTATAAATGAAAAGACTCGAAAGATGAAGCGTGATAGTAAATGCTCTAATCTGCTGGGTTACCTGTTAATAAAATCATAACCCTTACCCGATCACTAGCCCTAACATTAGCTGTAACCCTAATCCTAACCCTAGTCCTGACCCTAACTGTATGAATAATCAAAAATGCATCAATAACTTTCATCTGTAAGTCTGGAGGGATGAAGTGTTATATTAATAATCCATCCATCTAAAGACTTCATGCTGTTCACAAGTTTATCATCTTGCTCCTTTTCTTTGGGTGAGTGAGGACTTTTCAATATTAAAGAAAACCTTTATTTGTCCCACATTGGGGGAAATTGCAGTATGCAACAGAACAGGCACAGGAAGAAAAAAAAGGTCACAACAAGTATACACAAACAAAACAAAAAAGGCAAAATAGACTAAGAACAAAAACATGCATTCAACATGAGTGATCTACCACACAGTTCTGGTGAGAAATAGCATAAAGAGCACATGGTTAAAATTGCTCACTATGGAGTCTCGCAGCAGAAGGAAGGAAAGACCTCCTGAATCTCTCCTTCACACAGTGAGGGTGGAGCAGCCTGCTACTGAAGCTTCCTAGTGCAGACAGAGTGTCCTGCAGGGGGTTGGACTCGTTGTCCAGCATAGATGTCAGTCTCTTCAGGACCCTCTGTCACCCACCTCTCGCACTGAGTCCAGGGAGCAGCCCAGGACAGAGCTGGACTTCTTGGTGAATCTGTCCAGCTTCTTCCTCTCCCTCTCTGTGATGCTATTGTTCAAGCAGACCACACCGTATAGGATGACTGGAGCCACCACAGAGTCGTAGAAGGTCTTCAGGAGTGCCCCATTCACTCCAAAGGATCGCAGTCTCCTCAGGAGATAGAGCCCGCTCTGACCCTTCCTGTACAGGAGGTAGAGCCTGCTCTGACTCTTCCTGTACAGGAGGTAGAGCCTGCTCTGACCCTTCCTGTACAGGAGGTAGAGCCTGCTCTGACCCTTCCTGTACAGGAGGTAGAGCCTGCTCTGACTCTTCCTGTACAGGAGGTAGAGCCTGCTCTGACCCTTCCTGTACAGGAGGTAGAGCCCGCTCTGATCCTTCCTGTACAGGAGGTAGAGCCTGCTCTGATCCTTCCTGTACAGGAGGTAGAGCCCGCTCTGATCCTTCCTGTACAGGAGGTAAAGCCTGCTCTGATCCTTCCTGTACAGGAGGTAGAGCCCGCTCTGACCCTTCCTGTACAGGAGGTAGAGCCTGCTCTGATCCTTCCTGTACAGGAGGTAGAGCCCGCTCTGATCCTTCCTGTACAGGAGGTAGAGCCCGCTCTGATCCTTCCTGTACAGGAGGTAGAGCCTGCTCTGATCCTTCCTGTACAGGAGGTAGAGCCCGCTCTGATCCTTCCTGTACAGGAGGTAAAGCCTGCTCTGATCCTTCCTGTACAGGAGGTAGAGCCCGCTCTGACCCTTCCTGTACAGGAGGTAGAGCCCGCTCTGATCCTTCCTGTACAGGAGGTAGAGCCCGCTCTGATCCTTCCTGTACAGGAGGTA
>CACRXE010000003.1:1677182-1679682 GCA_902685375.1 Neostethus bicornis | reverse complement strand
GTCTAATTACCTTAAATAACCTCCCACTTATTTCACCTTTTTTTGATTTTCTTCAACATCAAATTAAAAAGACATAAATGGTTGTTTGAATCTTCTGGAAGTTGGAACATGAAGTTCTGATCCCGGTGGTTTCCGGAGACCACGTCCATCTTTTTAAAGCACAGCAGAACACGACACAAAGATCAGGTGAAGGAGGCTTTGATGTGTCTTCGTCTCTGTAATGACCCCTCTTGGGGTTTTTCTTTCCCATTGAGTTAAACTTCTCAAAGCGACCTACTTGCAGATGTTTATCTCTACAAACTGGTGTAAGTAGTCGACGTTTCCCAGAGCTGTCCGTCAGCAACATCAGAGCCTTCCTAATAATCCTGCTAAAGGATGCTGGCGTACCGAGACGTGAACGTTTAAGGAGATATACGAAGGAAAGTCGATGTTAAGAGCCGACTGAAGATCAAAAACAGGACAAGTGCTGTGTTTAAACCCTACAAGATTCACTTTGGTGCTGCACACACACACACACACACACACACACACTGGGAAACAGATCCCAGCTAGAAAAGAAGTAATGTGATTATTGTGGTGCCAGGCTGCACATTAAACACTGCTCGTCCAGGAGATCTCAGCAGTCTGATGGAAGACCTTTACCAAGCTTTGAGGATTTTATTATTTAATTTGTATCAGTGTGTGTTCCCTGCCTCTGAAATGTTCTTCTCCAAACAGAGGTTAAATGTTCGTCTGAAGTATTTCGTTACTTTGTTTTTCATGTTTCCTGAAGAAGTCTCACTTTGACGGATCCGCTATGGTTACCTGATAACTAGAGATGAGGCTGTAACGAGGCGACCTGCAGCTCCATGGAAACAGAAGAATGACATGCTGGTGCTTCTGTTTGGAATATTAAATCAATAACTTCTTATTAAAGACCTATGATTCTGCTGGTAACCACGGTGATTTCATCTGATAACGAGCTGCTTCATCTTAAATATTTTACAACCAGAAACTTTGCTCATGAAGGGTCGCTGGGAGCTGAAGAAATGGGTTCTACACACGGTCTGCAGAAGGATGGAGGCCTGCAGAAGACTTCCATTTATTCTGCATTCTTCCACATACTGTATGTGAATTTCTCTCCTTGAATCAGGACTCGTTTTCTATCAGGATCTCAGATATGGAGCAGATTGTTGGTCAAAGGTCTGCATTGTGATACATGAAAGAATCAAACTGGTTTCAGAGCTCCAGTGTTATTTTCTTTAAGTGGCTCATGTCTCCACATCTAAACCATGCTGACACTGCTCCATCATTTCAGCAGGAACACTAACGAGAAGAAATGAGAAGCTTCCACAGCACATTCCTCAGGTCCGCTGATGATGTGCAGGATGTGCCTCCCAGCAGCTCCAGCTGGTTAAAGCTGCAGATTGGAGAGAGAGGACGATCAATACGGAGGAAAGCCAGGCCATGTAATTAGAGGGGGACAGAGAAAAGAAAAAGTTTACCTTTATTCTAGTTGGCCAAACATTAAGTTTGGATGGTTTTAGGAACATGACAGAACACTTTGTCCATCGATTCTCCGCTTGTCACACACACACGTCTTCTATCCAAACTGTCCAAAATGTCTTCCTGCCTTCGTCCCCTCGGTTGTTCACACAAATAGGTCGTCATGGAAATTTATTCATGGCCACCTCTTCTTTCCAATGTTTCCTCTAATTTTTTTATGCGTCTGATCAAACCACATTCTTCCTGGTCAAAAGGGGGCGGAACAAACACTTTGACTCTTTTGTGACATCAGCAGCAGTGATGAGTCAAACTCCGAAGCAGCACTTTGAAGCAATTTGTTTCAGAAAGAAAGAAGAAAGAGACATGATCTGGAGTTCTGTCTCATTTTACCATCTCTAGTTTGAATTGAGTTTTATTTTTTGCACTGCAGAGGTTTTTTTGCGTTATTAATCTGTGAGCAGTGCGCGATATAACAGGCGCGTTGCTTCAAGGGAACGTTTCTTCTTTCACTGGTGTATCATCAGTTTTGTTTTTTTTGGGTTGGATTAAAAAGCTCATTTTGCTACTTTTATATTAATGACCAAACAGCAAAATAGTAACGCAAAGTTTAATTATTGATTGTTAGTAAATACAGGTCAGACATCTTTAAAAGATGTTCCTGGAGAACCTGGAAGGATTCTTCTGTTTCCTTTAACTGGCATGGAACAGAAAATAACTGTTCTATAAATGTAACGTACACACACCTTATTTACTGAAAACAGATGAATGTGTAAACGTTCAGGTGACATATTGTGTCACTTTGTATGATCCCAAACACAGCAGTCAGCGTGAGGATGTTTGGTCTTCGCTGCCACTCATTTGATCCAGTCTTTAGATTGAGGACATGGGGTTTTAGATTGAGGACATGGGCTTTTAGATTGAGGACATGGGCTTTTATAGATTGAGGACATGGGCTTTTAGATTGAGGATATGGGGTTTTAGATTGAGGACATGGGCTTTTAGATTGAGGACATGG